>CATIWO010307862.1:0-16508 GCA_949673435.1 Macaranga tanarius
TGATGATGACGCCCATGTCAAGAGGTTGGATTTACACCTTTTCAATCTGTCAACAATAGTTGTTCCCTCATATGCCTCATTCCATCCTTCCTGAACAGTTTCCCTACACCCTTCCAATTCATTCCATTTTGCTTCGTATCGGAACAGTCTTGTGCTATATTGAGGACGATCCCCTAAATACAAAATAATGGGACGGTGGTCTGAGCCAATCTGATTGCCATGCAGCACTGACGCTTGAGGGAAATTGAGACGCCATTTCATACTACAAAGAGCTCTATCCAGCCGACATCGAATATTTGTGGCGCCTTGCTGCCTATTAGACCAAGTAAAGATATCACCTTTGAACCCCAAATCCATTAGTGTATTCGCTTGGATAAATTCATTGAAATCTGCAGATGGTTTCCCCAAAGTTCTACCCCCCATCTTTTCTGAAGCCTGGGATACACAATTATAGTCACCAATACACAACCATGCTACCCGAGACCCTGGATTAAGCTGAGAGATAGAATGCCAAACATCTTGCTTCCGGGTGCGGTGAGGTTCTCCATATACAAAAGTTGAGTAAAAAGGATAGTCACCATTGATCACAGCATGGATAAAATTCTTTGAAGAACTGATGACCTGTAATTGAACTGTATTTTTCCACCAGAGACATAAGCCTCCTGCCAACCCCTCAGGCTCCACATAGAACCCACATTCAAACCCCAATCGCCTACGTATCCTGTCACAAAAAATCTTTGGATTTTTGGATTCCATTATAAAAATAATGGAAGGACAATATTTATATTTGAGCTCTTTAAGAGCTCTAACTGTCAGGGATTGTCCAAGTCCCTGACAGTTCCAAGATATAAGCCTCATGGTTGCTGTGGTGGCTTTTGGCGAGCCACCTGCGCCGTGTCACCATAGTTGGTCTCAGACAAATTGCCTCTGATCTCCAAGTGTTGAAGCTGTGTTTCTGCTTCCTCAGTGATCTCCTCAATAAGAATACCGTTATTACTACGGGCATCCTTTTTCCAGCGTCTCCTCCGAAGCGGGGGAGGAACGATCGTTGGAGTCGTTTGAGGTTCTTCATCGCTACCCGTTTCCTCTCCGATGCGGAGATTATCCTCCGAATTTGTTAGGTAGGTGCACATCCAGGAAACCAAAAAGTCAAAAGGCTCAAGTTTCTTTCTTTTCTGGCTCGGGATTTGGGATCTATAGGTTTTGGATCGCTTTTTTGGGTTTGAAAGTATAGATGTTGGGCTGGGTAAAGTGGGTAGATCAGAAAAGGCTTGATTAATGGTTGGGTGTTGAGTAAAGCACAAATTGGGAAGCAGGGTAGCTGGATCTGTAGGAGTGTGGAGTATGGGTTGGGCTTTTTGAGTTGGGCTTGGGACAGGGCTTATTCTCGGTGGGGACGCACTATCATCTGCATCCCTTGTTTTGGAAGATTCACCCCTGCTTGCATTTAAAGAAACATTGAATGCGCCGTCTGCTTTTGACATATCTGCATGTGCACTGGCCCTGCCAGCATAATCATTTTCCTTCTGCATGACAGCCTCTAGAGGGTTCGGTACTTTTCCCTCGAAATTCACAGCCTCTTTGCCCTTCTGTCTATGTTGCAACTGTTCATCATTCGTCACCACTTCTTCCCTTCTCAGCTGTTCTGCTGCCCCCATAGGCACAGTTGCAGGCAGAGATCTCTTCCGTAGCGGAGGTGTCTTTAGCCAATTACCAAATTGCATAGTAGAAGGGGTTGGCATGCCGGAGTGTTCTGCCTGCCGTTTTTTAAGACAATTTCTCCAAATATGCCCTATAATACCACAAAAATGGCAAAAATCAGGGAGCTTCTCATATTTGATTGAAATCCGTTCGACTTGCCCAGCAGAATTCTGATTGTGAAAACCCGGGATCAAGGGTTTATGGACAGCAACATTCACCCTAATTCTTAAAAACAAATGCCACCCTATAACATTGTCTTGCGTTAAATCAACCTCCAAGAAATCTTCAAATAAGCCTGCTATGGTAACTGCATTCTCCTTGTTCATCTGATTTGGGGGAAGACCGTGACATTGAATCCAAAAAGGAGTCACCGAGAAATCAACTTTCTCAAGAGGCATAGAAGCAGGCCAGGGCTTGATAATCAGAAGTTGATTGGATACACACCAGGGGATCTCATTCAATACAATGTTTCTGTCCACTTCATGTTGGAATATGAACTTGAACAGATTCGTATCCAGCTTTTGAACCACAAAGTCATGGTGCAGTTTCCAGGATTTTGACGTAGCCTGTTTAACCACCAAGGCACTGTGACTTTTCTCTCCTAACAACTTCCCAAGGAGAATCAAATTTTCACTGAGGTGCTTGTCTTCTACAGAAGTCTTTAATGTAAGGAGAGGCGGGTCTTGGGTTAGATTATCTTTGCAACTGATTTGCTTTGCTTTATTGATAATAAGTTCCAGTTCGCGTTCGTCTGGATCCATGTGTGAAAGGGTTAAAGGTTGCAAAGTTTTGCTTGCAGAGAGCGCAGTAAAAATGAACTTTGGGAAAAAGGCTTTTAAAGCAGGGTAGTGCAATGAATGCACAGAACGTGGACAAAGAAAACTCCTAAGGCTCACCTAAAGGAGAGTGTAGCTCTACTTCGAGAGAGTGTAAATAAAATCACTACTTAAAGCTTCTCAGCACCTTGATCTGTTTTTAAATAGCATCTCCTGTTCTATCCCTCCAGACATTGGAAAGTTAACCTCTCTCACGTACCTTGATTTGTCAGATAATTATCTCAGTTCTTGAAAATAAAATTTAAAACGTAACAAATTTTGCAGATTAGACCAAAACTTAATAAATTCGTAAACTAATGTGTTACTCTAGACTTCATAAAACACCAAGTTAATGCAGGAATTGATAAAATAGTTAATTGACTAACTGAATTGATTTTCTAATTTTCTTCTAAATTTTATTATTTATTTGGAATTTTTATAACACACTTGTTCTACATCATTACAAATACTTAATTGATTGAGACATGTTTAAATTATTTTATATTTTGATATTGAATGATTGATCTATACCCACACTGGAAAAATCCATTAAAAAAAAAGTGTGTTTATGTTTATATGAGACCACCTTTAATCGGATTAAAATTAAATTCTTCATAAATATAAATTAATCATCCAAACCATTTAATTTATATGTGGGCTATACTCATGAAAATATGAATTCATTGGGATTAGGGCTGAGCACGAGACAGAGAAAATTCCGAACCAAAAGATCTAAAAACCGTACCGAACCAATTAATTTTAACCACGAACCGTATCGATTCCGATTTTTTTACTAATTTGGTACGGTACTGGATATTTTATAAAAAACTGAACCGGTACCGTACCGAACCAAATCGAAAACTGAATATAGTACCGAATTTTATTTTAATAAGTAATATATATATAATAAAAATTAATATGTATTATTTTTAAAATATTATAAATAAATTATCAACAAAATATTTTTATTAATTTCATTATTATTACTATTATAATAAATATTTAAATTACTTAAAATAAAATATTATTCACAACTTATTCAATATTAAATTAAAAATAAATTATTGAATATAATAAAAATCTATATATTTATAATAGAATTATATATTTTTAATAATAGTATTATTAATAGAAATAGATTAATAGTATTTTTGTATATTGTTGATAATGCAGTGTGTTGCGTCCTACTAGCTGCATTCTGCTCCTGGCTGCATTCTGCTGCTGCTACTGCCTGCGTTATGCTGCTACTGTCTGCATTGTGCTGCTGCTACTAGCTACTTGTTGGTGCTGCTGCTGGCTGCATTGTTGGTGCTGCTATTGGCTGCATTTTATTGCTTCCATTGTTTGTGTTGTATTATATGAAGGGAGTTTTCTATGTTGTGTTGTATAAAGGAAATTTTATGGATGTACAATGACTTTGTTTGTTTCTCTAGTTGTGAATTGTTCCTTTATGTGAGTGCATGTTACCTGATAATCTATATAGTGTTATTATTAGCAATTTTTGAATTAGGTTTGCAATTGAAGGCATATTTGAATTCATTTTGCTTTTTATGGTTAAGGTTGTTGCTTCTGCTGCCTTTTCTTGACAGTTAAAAGGCATTGATTCTCACTTATCTCTTTTTCTACACATTGATTTTCAGGTCATAGGACCTACATATATATTGTCGATTTTTTTTTACTCTAATAATTATTATTAGTGCTATTGGGTTATAAACTATTTTCACGTGTATCAAAAAGCTCCTTATTATGCCAATTCCACAACATTCAAATGGTAACTCCAAAGATGAGTATTCAATCCAAATCCATGTCACTAACCATAGAAAATAATGGAAATTTATTGTCAACCAATCTCTAACTGAATATGAAATGAATTATTCTAGTCCACTATTTTATATATTGAACTTCTTTAAAAAAAATATATTTATTGTTAACAATAGATTATCAGTGAGTAATATTAATCTATTATTAGTGAGTAACTGTAAAATGATAGTTAAAATGTTGAATTATATGTAATGGAAGTTTCCTTTCATGCATTCCTTATATATATATATATATACCATGAGACACCGAAGGACCGAAAAAGGGTAAACATAAGAGAAGAAGAAGAAAAAGAGTAGAAGATTTTAAAATTGAATTATTATTTTATTAAACCAATCAGAACCTCAAAGGTCACGAGGCGGGTATCCACAGTAAGTTAAAACAGAAAAGTAGAAGAAGATGAAGATGAATGTGCAGTTTGATATGTAGTATTCAAAATGCAAGATGTATGCAACCTGTAGAAAACCAAAATTGTATGGCCCAGAGGAATGCTCCAGACAGGTAACCATACTTCAACACAAGTATAAAATATAACAATTTTCACAAAATTTCTGATATGTCAGATCCTTCAAAGAGGCAAGCACAGAGTATACGTTCTATTACTTAAAGAAATTAAAACAGAAAAATAAACAAGTTTGAAAGCAAGATTTAATACCTTTTATAAATTAATTATAAGAGATACAAATTCCGGCCAAAGTTTAGATACAAGTTTGGTTACAAGTGTTTAAGAAGAAAGGTTTCTCTCAATCACTTATTTACAGTTTGGAAGAACAAATGTATTTCTTTTGTTCTGAGAATTTTAATCTAACTCCTCTTGGATTCCAGAAGAGCCTTCTTATAGAGGAGCTGAGAGCTGGAGCTATAATTGAAGACTTATGTAGCATCACATGCAAGAGTTGGAAGATATGAGCCTGCTTTAGTGGTTGGCAAATAGGTGGTTGAGCAAAATCCGGAAGACAAAGTGAGCTGGAGTAGGCCACCAAGATTCCTTCAGCTGCTGAAAAATAATCATTTTACTTTTGACTTTTGTTTTTATCTTTTACTTTTTAGATCTGATTTTGACAAGCTAGGTTGCACCGACACGCGATACGGAAAAATGGAGAAATAGACACGAGGAAATGATATTTCTAGAAAATATAGGATACGGGACACCGGAGTCAATTTATAAATTTAAAAATATAGGGGTCAATATATAAATATTAAAAATATAGAGAAAAATTTATAAATATAAAAAATTATAAAATTTAATTTATATAAATTATAATTAGGTGCCATTTAAATGTATATTTGTTTTGGTTAATGATATGTTTTATCATAAAAATAATTCTAAAATTTGTAACAATATTTATAAATATAAAAAAATTTATTTTACAACTCAAAATCAATAAATTTTCATTTTATCCTATATTTATAAATAAAATAATAACACCCTTAATAATATATAATTTTTCAATAATCATAAATAAATAATTATCCATCTAAAATATTTCACACATCAATTTATAAAATATTACACATCAATTTATAAAGATATTCTACTTAATTACATTTCATTCTTATTGATATCTTTATTGAAAAATATTGTCTCTAATTTCGATTCATTCAATGAGAGGTCAGCTTTATTTTATTTGCGGAAATGACCCCCGAAACTTTATCTTATTTACGAAAATGGCCCCAAAATGTTTCCGAGAAGTTTTCGATACGTATAGGTATCCGAAACATTTCCAACACGGGACACGGCTCTTTATAGAGGTGTCCGTGCAACATAGTTTACAGGTAGCAGTAAAACCTTTAACGAATTACAAAATTACTAAAAGGTAAAAATATACTAAGGTTTGAAATTTTTAATTGGCGGAAAAATACTAAAACAGTCATCTCCATTGTAATCTCCTAAATCTATAATAGGTATAAAAGATCTTAAACTTGAAGAGTCTGGTTTAGTTGATCCCTGTTTGGACGAAGAGGTTCTATTTTCCAGAAGTTGCTAGATCATCTGAAAAATTCTTCTTCGGATTGGGCACCAGCTAGTTTGGGCATGACAAATGACTTTTGTGCCAGAAAAGCTGTAGTCTCTTTTGGGCATGAAAGTAAATTATTTTTTACTAGCAAGTTATTGATCTTTTGGAGAGTGATCTTCTCTTTGTAGGCGAATGAGTCCCACCATTTGACTTTGAATCTTCTTATAAGAACTGTTTAACCATCATGTGTCATATTATAATGGAAGTACCATACACATACCCAGGGCAAAAAGAACTTTGAACAGAAAATAAGAAAATGATTGAATCATTTTTCATTTTCTGAAGGTTTGTAGTGTTGTTTGAAGAGGTTATAACAAGGTTTGACTTCTGGAATTAGTGTTTCAAGAATATTTCCAAAAAAAGTCCACCATTGAATGAACTAAATAGGTAGTTTGGAGGTTTGAAATTCTCTATTGAAATAGAATAACCAAGAATGGCTAAATCCATCATTTTGGATAAAGAAAGAATTGAACCAGGCTTGTTTATAATCCTAGTAGTTATAAAACTGACAGTGGTTTATTTTGGTATATAAGTTTGGAGGAAAAAGTTTTAACCTATGCAACTCAGTACCCCGTTTAGTTAAATGAATAATTTTCAGAATGGTACAGGTTGAATAGGAAGGATGAGGATGTTTTTCATCTTTTTTGAAATGTTTGAATTTGGCTGAGCTAGTTGTTTCCAAAATAGCTTGGTAAAAATTTTAGAGTTTTGAAATATCCCATGGTTTATAAAACCAACCTTTTGAAAAAAAATTTGAAACTGCTTTGGAGGGTTTTTTTATCATAAAATCCTTCCTCCATGGTCAGAATATTTTGAAAATTCATTTTTTCCAAATAGTTTGAGCTTGGCTTCAAAACTTATTTTTCTTTCAAAATAATTTGAGAAGAAACTGGTTTGGAAATCATTTGAGATGGGTTTTTTTTATATAAATCTCCATCTCAGAATTTTTGGAAATAATTTCTTTTCCTTTTCCCTTTCTAGAAGATGATTGGGAAAAGGATTTTGTTTGGGCCGAAGGATGAGAGGCCTGCTTTTGGGCCTCAGCATCTTCTTCCTCTCTGACTATGTCTATCCAGGACTTAACTGGTTGGGCTGAAGATGGGTTGAAAAGTTTATGGGCCTGTGGTTAGGCCAGTGTTTGGTTTGGTGTTTGGGCTTAGATTTTGTCCTCACCAGGGTTTGAATCTTTTCCAGGGCCTTTGCCCTTATCTTTCTTTCTCGGTATCAGGACCTGTTTTAAAGAAATTCCCGAGTTAGAAAATCAAGAATTGAGTTTGTATCTCCCTTTATATATTCAATTTCAAAATCAAATATAAAAAGGATGGCTTGCCATCGAGCAATTATTTATTTGGAAGCAATATTTTAAACATCTTTTTATAAAACTTGTTTTGCAGATTTACAATCAATTCTTAAAAGAAATTTTTGGTTCAAAAGATCACTTTGAAATTTAGTAATGCATAAAATAATCAAAAGAATTTTTTTTGATAGTAAAATAATTCTTTTGACAATTATTCTAGTGTGCAGATGTAAACTGGACTATGCATTCCCTATTATTTTAAACTTATTTTTAGAATACCTCTATATCTTAATTCTGATGCATCTTTCTCCACTATCTTAGAAGCTAAAGGATCAGCTATATGCAGACATGAAATTTTTAAAACTTATTTTTTTTTTATTTTTTAACAATATCTATATGATGATAAGACCATGCAATTGATTCTTTTTCAATCTATCATGTAGAGGTTTTGCTAAATGATTGATGTTTAAAAAAAACTCTAAAACATAATTTAGACTTTCTAAAAATCTTTGTAATTGAGTTTTATCTAAGATTTTATCTGGAAACTTAGAAGCAAATGCAAGAGATCTTTCAATTGGAGTTATGGTTCCATGAGAAATGTAATATTGGAAAAGTGAAATCTTTGATTTCGAAACTACTAAACCATTTTTTTTATAACTTAGAAATAGGTTTACTGATGTTTGAAATAATGTTCAATTGAGTTTGAAAAAATCAAAACATCATTAATGTAAACAACACAGAATTTAGAAAATGGATTAAAAATGTCATTCAGAATTTCTTTAAAATTCTGAAGGAGCATTTTTTCAACCAATAGGCATAACATTCCATTCATACTGTCCAAAAGGAACTGTGAATGCAGTTTTATACCTATCTTTTAAATGAATTTGAATTCGCTAAAAACTTGATTTCATATCAAACTTAGAAAAAATCAAAGCAGAATGAAGTTTTTGAAGCAAATCTTTTTGTTTAGAATAGGATAGCGAATCCATTTAAAAGCTTTGTTCAAAGGTTTGTAATTAATTACTAACCTAGAATTACCTCTTTCTATCTCGCTGTTTTTGTTAACATAGAAAGCAGCACAAGACTAAGGAGACCGAGATTTAGAAATCAGACCCTTAGACTCTAAATCCTAAATTTCTTCCTTACAATATTTTTCTAAGTATTCATTCATTTGGATAGGTCTAGCATTGGTTGGAATCTGACGTTCATTAAAATTATTTTCATAGGGCAGATCAACTATGTATTGTTTTCTGCTCCAGAAAGCATTTGGAAGATCAAAACAAACTTCTTTTTCAATTTGGTTTTAAAAATCCTAAATATTTGATTTTATAAAATCATTTTGAAGTTGATTCTAAATCCTTTGAAAATTTACATCTTGCTGCAGATGCATCAGATGCGTTTGTTTAACTTTAATCAAAGTATTAATTCTGAAATTGTAAATAGAATGTGCTTTAATTAAATTTAAATATCTCTTTTTGGGCTTTTCAATAAAAGAAAAAACCAGTTTTGAATTTCTTGCTTTGAAATAAATTCTTGGTTCATTGACCTTATAATGAGTAATTAAATTTATAAAAGAAGTCCCTAATATGACCATTGAACGTAAATATTTTGCAAGAATAAAAAGATTCTTGAGTGCAACGTTTCCTGTAACCATTGAGGTTCTACTTTGCCACTAATGGTCAATTCAGAATCATTTACAGCTACAACTTTTTCTTTTATTTTCTAATGAAATCTTTTTGGAACTAAATCATATCTAATACAACTTAAATCAGCACCTGTATCAAATAATACAATTGTGTCTAATTCAAAATCATTTGAGAAATAAAAATTTTGTTTGGATTAAAAATTTTTGAGAAGTAATTTTCCTTAAAACATTTACGTAATTCTCTAGAATTTCTAGAACCTCTTCCAAGCATCCTAGGTTTTACAGTTCAGAAGGACCTTCATGGTCTTCTGAATTAGAACTTGAAACATCAAATTTTTATTTGGAAAGAAGAGATTGAATAATGTCAGAGTCTCTTTATTGTTTGGCCTTAAGTTCTTTTAATTCGAACTTAATAGTTTTGACCTCTTTTTGATGATCCTGAAGTGTTCCTACAGGAGTTTTAGTCTTTTTACCTTTATCAAAAATAGTTGTTAAATTGTAAGAATGTTTTGTGGTAGAAGGCAAAACAGAAAGAGAAGCAGAAGGGGTATTGATAGGTTTTTCTTCTAAAGATTTTAAAAGTCGATCAATATACTCTTTTTGAGAATCACTAATATGCTTAAAAGTTTCAAGAATCGTTTCTTGATCTCTAGTAAACACATTAATATATTTGGAAGGTTTGTTAGATTCATCTTAGAAATCTGAATTAGACATTTATGAGGTAATAATCTTATCAATTTCAAGAGGACTTTCATCCTCAAATATGTTTGGAGAGCTAGACTTAGAGGACTTAAGCAGAAGAGTAGAAATTTTTTAAAGGACTTGTTCTTCTAATCCTAGTTCATGGAGTCTAGTGTT
Source organism: Macaranga tanarius (assembly GCA_949673435.1). Taxonomy (NCBI): domain Eukaryota; kingdom Viridiplantae; phylum Streptophyta; class Magnoliopsida; order Malpighiales; family Euphorbiaceae; genus Macaranga; species Macaranga tanarius. The sequence continues at coordinate 10,153 of CATIWO010307862.1, forward strand.
AACACGATAAAATTTTACAGTGTGACCTTTTTTGCCACGTTTGTAACAGGTAATATCTTTAAGATTTTTCTTATAGGATTTCCTGTTAAGTTTGGAACCAAATTTCTTATAAGGTTTGGAAGATTTTCTAGACGAGGAAGATTTCTTGTAGTAGTCTTCTTTGTCATGTTTGTAAGACTTATAAGATTTTATATATTTGTTAAATTTAGATTTTTTATAAGGTTTAGTTTGACATTTACCATTACAAGATTTGGATTTAGTTTCAATTGAATTGTTGAAATCGAATTATCGACAGAAAGTTCCAACTTCCTGTCTGGTTTTCTTAAGTTCCTACTTAAGATGTTTTTATAGCTTCAGATCCTGATAGATCTTAAGCACTTCAGCTTGTGTCAGGCTTATCAGTTCATCGTAAGTAAACTAATAGTAAGGTATTTGATTACCATGAGAGGCTCTAATGGTATTTCTAACCTTTTCACCTAACAGTTTTGGTAAACCGGCAAGGAATTTCTCCTTCTAGAATGGCTAATTAGAGTTTTCTCAAAGTATGACTCTCGTCAATAATGTATTTTTGTAAGTTTGGAAGTCACTTAGCTTTTTGCATTTAAGGTTGCTAAGAAGTTCAATATTTTTATCTTTGAGATGACTTGGATCTTCTATAAAATGTAAGGAGATGGTCAAGATTAACATAGACACAACATCTTGGACTGAGTTACCTAAATTATCAAGGATAGGCGTACCATCCTCAAAAGTTTGGATTGTATATAGGATCTGTAATTGTTATTCTTAGGTCAAATGGTACTCCCACCAACCCTTTAGTTGGCCTGAGAAACCGACAATAAGGAGTTCAGCTATGGCTTTGTCCATACTCCCAGTTTGAGTTCTGTAGGAATTAGCTGTCATGGTCATTTGTTGAAGGAGTCCTATAACTTGGTACTCACTCATACCATATAGGTTCCATTCATAGACAAAAGAGGCATTAAACCTTAACTGTGTGTTGATATTAAGGTGTTTGACTATGTCAGGGGCCATTGCAACAGTCCTAGGAATGATTGACCAATCTAACATATTGACTTAGAGACTAGGTTAACAAGCTTGGTCATTTTGACTTTCCTCTTCGTCAAAAAAGTTATCAGTCTGGTTAATAGCACTGACAGTCCTCGAAGAAGGAGTTTCAGGTACAACTCGAGAGTTTCTGAGCTAAAAGATTATTCGATTCTACTCAGTTGGTCTCTGATTGCTTGAGTAAACTCAAGTTTGCTGCTTTGGATTTATTGTTGACTCTGTTTAAAAACTTAGAATAGTTTGAAAATAGGATTTTTAAGTTTCTGGTCTAGAAGTTTGATAGACTTAGAAGACTTAACAGTAGAAGAATGAAAAATAGTTGGATGTTGAACATGACTCTTGATCTTAGTTAACTGTTTTCCTATTATTTAAAGATGAACATTTGAAAAGTTGTTTTATAGGATAATATATTGAAGATTCCTTAAATCATCATCCTGAGGAAGTTTGAAATGAGCTGCTTGAATTTTTGAATTACCATGAGAAAAAGAAATATTTCTTAATGGTGGGTGTTCAGACTGAACTGTCTAACCATCTACCTTCCATTCAAGATTCTTATTTTTCATTGTAATTGGATTAACAATCTTTTTAGATTTTTTGAAAAGATATGCAATACTATTTTAATGTGCATAAATTTCAAACCAATTAAAAAATTAAATTTGGACTCTGTACTCATTACAGAAAGCATAATATTTTTCTTGAATCTCATATTTGATTTTTAAGAAGTTTTGAAAGAACCAAATTTTCTTTAACTCATTGTTTTTTGAATAAAAATCTTTTTGTAAAAGAGTTTTATCAATTTGAAATTCTTTTTCTAAAATGTTAATTCCTGCAGCAATGTTTTAGGTTATGGCAGAAGGTGTTGGTGAAGAAGGGGTTGTAGGTGTTTCATCTTCTTCAATGTTTATAATTTGGCTATCATAAACAGGTCTTGGTATGGCTATCTGATAGTCAACATTTTGGAGTGTAGAACTAGTTATATTAGAAATTGAAAACCTTGGCTGAACATGTGTTTGTATTTGTGGTCTATTTGGATAAGGAGCTTGAGCATAAATAATTGAAGGAAGTTGTGAGGCTCTTCCTAAGTCAATGGTTAAAGAGGTAGAAGCTTCATTAGAAAATCTAGAACTGGTTGATTTTCTTTTAAAAGTTAGTTTGACTCTTCCATTTGAGAATTAAGTGACATTTCTCAGGTTAGTATTTGGCTCAGGTCTTTTTGATGACTGAGGTTGGGTGGCTCCTTCTAAGATCTAATTTTCTGGTAAGGTTACATCTTTTCATTGAATGGTTCTGGGAATGACAGCATTTGATTTAGATAAATCTATTTGGAGAAGGATGGTTTCACCTTTTAGCGAGTGTTTAAGGTGTTTGGTTGTAAAAGCAGAAACCATTACATTGTAATGGACTATAAAAATTAATGCATTTGGAATTGACCCTAAAAGTATTTTATAATTATGAGTCTTGATTTGTAAAATAATGCTCTTTAAAATATTTTTATCATTTAAAGAGACTGTTATATTTGGATAGCAGCTAAAACTGACTGGTCCTTTATTAAGAATGGATTCCACCGTGCCTAACAAAGAATCAGAGAAGTTTGTGAACCTAGCATCCCTGAGGACTGCTAAGATTGAAGTATCTATTCCTACTTGAACAAGGCCTACATGGATGTATTTATAGGAGCGATCCCTATATTTTTGAAAAGATTTTGAAGAAAGAAGTTGGATTTTTTCAAAAGGTTTGGAAAATTTAAATGTTCCTTTCCTCTGTTTTGATTGTAAAATTATTTTTCAGAAAAGAGAGTTTGGAAGATTTATAAATCTATTTTTTCTAAATCTTGGGAATTTTTCAGTCATCAATATATTTGGAAAAATCTTCAATAGTCAGTTCATCACTACTGACTACCCTTTTGGATTCTGATGAATTGAAGGTAAAAGAGTTTGAAAAAGATTGATTTCTACAGAAAAAGTTTTATAAATTCATTTTGAAAATTAAAACATTAAAACTTTGAAATGAACAGGAATATGACCACCAGATTTACTGCCATACAGCTTACACACGTAAAACGGGACTTACACTGTATCAATACCACTCAACTGTTCACTTTAGGTTTTACTGTTTATCTCCCCCACATGAATTTTGAATAGTTAATTTTGTAAATACAGAGATCCACCCAATGACAACTCTCTGGTAGGGCCCCATACATCAGAATGTACATAATCAATAATCCCTTTAGTTTTGTGCTTTTTAGTTGTGAAGCTAACTCTAATATATTTCCCAAGAATATAAACTTACAAAAAATCTAACTTGCAACTTTTAACACCATTCAATAAATTTTTTTCATGCAATTCAGTCATCCCACGTTCACTAAGATGACCAAGAAGTAAGTGCCATAGTTTTGTACTATCATTATATGACTCAACAGAATGAACTCCACCTATAACTGTACTCTCTAGCAATTTATAGATATTCTATGCAGTTATCTTTCCTTTCATCACAGTCAATGCACCCTTTATAATTTTAATATTTCCTTATCCTCATCTGCTTTAGGAATAAAACCATTTTTATGTAAAGTCCCCAAGGAAATTAGATTCTTTTTCAAATCTGGAATATGCCTAACCTCACATAATGTTCTAACAGTACCATACATCTTAATTCGGACTTCACTAATACCAATACTATTGCAATATCTACCATTACCTAAATAAACAGAACCAGAATTAGCTAACTTGTATGAAGTGAACCACTCCCTGTTAGGCGTTATGTGATAAAAGCATCCCGAATCAAGAATCTATGCATCCATGAACTGAGATGTTGAAATTGAAAGCATATCACCATCATTGCAATCTGAGTTGTCACTCTATACCACATTTATAAACTTGGATGATTCATCACATTTCTCATCAGTCTGCTTTTTTAACTTTGGACAGTCTCTCTTTATATGTCCCGGCTCCTTACACTTGTAGCAATGAATTGTCTTTTTGCCTTTAAACTTTGATCTGGAATTTCATTTTGTAGAGCCCTCCTTCTTTTGCTTCCTTCCACAATCCTAATTGCCCTTAACATATAAACTGTCACCATATGAGCTTTCCCCTGCATTCTATTTTTGCTGGTTGTAAGCCAACAAAGCTGCAGTAATCTCATCAACTCTGACTATTTCTTTCCCATATGAAAGAGCAGTCACCAAGTGTTTATAAGAGGAAGGCAATTAACACAACAGAATCATTGCTTTGTCTTCATCCTCAATAGTCACATCAATTTGTGCTAAGTCTATGATTATTTGATTGAAGACATTCACGTGCTGCGCCAAATCTAAACCCTCCTACATCTTCAACCCATGGAGCCTCTGCTTCAGATACAGTTTGTTCATTAGGGATTTGGAGATAAACTACGTCTCTAATTTCTTCCATACTTCTAATGGAGATTTCAGATTCATTACATGATACATAATTTCATCTGCCAAATATAACCCTATGGTTCCTGCCACTCGCTGCTGCAGTTCTTCCCAATCTTCAGCCTCTATGTTTGCTGGTTTCTGTGGCCGCAAAGCCTTTAGAATCCCTTGCTGTGCCAACATATCTTTTACCCTTGTTTTCCACAATCCGAAATTACCAGTTCCATCAAACTTAGCCACTTCGAATTTTACACCTGACATAGCCATCTCAACTCGCTTTAATACCACTTATTGAAAAATTATGCTAAATAATCACAAGAATAAAATGATCAAACAAGAAAAATAAAGAACACAGCATTTTAACGAGGATCGGCATTGTGCCTACGTTCTTAGCGGTTGATTTCTTATTAGAATTCAGAGAATAATCCGCTCCAGTATCTGTCCCTTTATCCATTATGAACCATACACAACAAAATTCATATAATAGCTAATTCTAGCCTCTGGTTAATTTTTTTTATTATTTAGTAGTAATTGGTTAAATAAAGTTATACCCTCTCATATGCATATCATTAGCAATATTAAAGTCTAAAGATTTTTTATATATAGAGTTGGCTTGCACAATGATAGTCAATGAAAAATGTGATGTCTATAGCTTTAGTATGGTGACACTCGAAATCCTAATGGGAACACATTCAGGGAATCTCATCTCATCTCTTTCATCAATATAAAGTTGACCAACACCTGCCAACTCCTCAAAATAAAGTTGCTGAATGAGTGATCCATATTGCAAAACTAGCATTGGGATATTTGAATGCTAATCCTCAATGTCGACCAACTATGAGGTAGGTTTCTTCACTGGTAGTAGCCAAATGAGATCCATTAACAAAATCAACCTCTGAAATTAAATTGAAAGAAATTTTGGTTCACAATGGTCTCAATTGCTAAGCCTTATCTTTGTACCGCAATGTGTTTTTAGTAACTTTTTTTTTTATCTTTCACATCTGCAGTAGAAGTCAAAATTACCTATAAAAAATTCTGCATGCTATATATATGATTCCATTAGCATGCATTATGTTAATTTATATGTACACAAAAAAAAAAGTTCTACACATTTTTCTTTTTCCATATACTTAATCTTTTTCTTGGCCAAATAATGTATAATATTCAAACATTTATCCAATATATAAAGGTTTGTTTATTATTCTTTTGAAGTACCAGCTTGAGCACATTCGTTTGGTTTGTTTATTGTAATGATCTCTGGACATAAAACTAACTTGAAACTAAAGTTCAGACCAAGACTTGATAAATTTTGCACTCCCTATCTTTGCTATCACCACTAATCAAACAATTAACCCTGAAAGCATGCATTGAAAGCATAGAGAAATGCAGCAAAAGATTGGAACAAGGCTAGTATTTATAAAGCAATCCTTGCTCTGTTTAGTAATCCTCAATTTTTTGCTCTGTTGAGAGCAGAAAATGGAAAGTGATTGAATATAAATAAATGTACACTCCAAATGACTAAAGGTATCGTTTACTGCTGCCAAATGTATAGCAATGGTGGGAAGAGTCAATAAGTAACGATGATAAAGTGTTCGGCCAATTTCAAGGTTCTTCAGTTTCATTCACATATGTTGGAGATGCAAAAATCATTGGTCCTATAGTGATGCGGGGAATTCAGTTCAGAAGTTAACTGGCAATTAAGGAGAAAGATGTGGCGGTATTAGGATTGGCTCTTGAGGCTCAAATAAAATGTCCTGAAACAGAAACTGGGGTATGTATATATATATATATATATATATATATATGTATATATATATATATATATATATATATATATGTATGTATGTATGTATGTATATATATATATATGTATATATGTATGTATGTATGTATGTATATATATATA
>CATIWO010307878.1:0-10714 GCA_949673435.1 Macaranga tanarius
ATATATATATAGGCCAAACCGGTCTATGTGAAAAATTAATACGCATCAATTCTGTTATTGGTAGTTGGTATTACTCATATAAGCACAATAGAGAGACAATTTGGCTTGTAGTATGCTAATGTAGCAAACCTACAACTTGCCCTCAACCAGTTCAATTATCAAAAGAGAAACTCTCAAAATTGCACTTGAATTCGTACAATTCTGTTTCTGATTGATCAAAAGTTGGCATTCACTTGTATACATGCATTGCATATAAATAATGTCTAATGTCTCCCGGTGCATATGCAACTAAACATATCTCCGAAATTCAAGGATTGAAGCCTGTACAAGTTACTTTATTGAAAAATTTTAAATTATTTGTATAAAGTATTGCATCTAACGGTTGGATATATAATATATTTAAAATATTTTATAATTGATTAATAAAAATACAATATCTATACTATGTATTATAATTTAATACAGATAAAAATTCATATATTTCAGCATAAAATAAAATTGAAAGGACTCGAGGGTTGAAATTGCTTGGTGACTCGTGTTGCAACAATAGCTGTTCCTGGATTAAAATTTTAGAAGACCAAACACAACAATAAAGCCGACCATTTCCAAATCCCCATTAGTAGAAAAAGTATGTTCCAGTACATATGTCTTTAAATTTAGTTAGATATTTGCATTTTTTCCTGCTTTTTACAAGAAAAGTATGTTCCAGTACATATGTTTCTGTTACGTAACATGCATTAGCTAGGCAGATATATATATAGTTGGAGTGAGCTAATAGTGGAACTGCCTATTCTTCGTGAAGGATTTTGATTACTCACATGAGGGTATGAATCTTTGGTACCTAAATGCGTTATGTTATTATATCTTGTCATAACTATGTTTTTTTTTCTTACTAAATTCTTTGTAAACTTTTTGATAGGTGATCAATGATTTTAATGTACTGTATAGTTGCATGCTCTTTTTGAGCAATAAACAGTTATTAGTAGAAGAAACTAATTTTTATTAATTAACATTGAAGTTAAATTTTATTTTAATTTTTAGGATTAATTGTAACAATATTTTTTTAAAAAAGTTCAATATAATTGAATATTCAAATATTAAGATTCAAATAAAACTCAAATGTAAATTTCAAGTAAATTAAGTTTAGAGTCGAATTTGCAATTTATCCCTTCTTTTTAATTATATTTTTGTACTGGGTTTAAACTTATAATGTTGTTGCTTTTTGCTGTACTCTTAGCTTGCTTGGGGAGGGGAGAATCTTTCTATGAATTCCATGAGCCATGTGAGAACATCGTTTCTGGTTCTAATGTCATTGTTAGTATGATATATATTATTGCTTTGCCAAAATACGTACCGAAAAAAAAAATCCTTCCATAGATTATATAAGAAAACCATAATCATCAATTTAAGCATTATCTCTAATTTAATATTTTATATTTTTCTCCCGTTTATATATTTTGAAAAACTTTTAAACAAATATACTTTCAAAAAACTCAGGTTGATTTTAAAATTATTGAGCGAGCATATATATATATATATATATGTTTTTTATTTTTATTTTCATTTGCATGTAATTTAAATATTAAATATACGATATGTTGGTTGGTTGAGATTACATGATCATGATATCATTTTCAGTTACTATGCATAAACAGATGATGATTTTACATTTACATGATACATATATGTGGGAAGCTAATTATGATTGCATATGATGAATAATCCATAGAATAACCAATGGTCATTAGAATTGGTGGAACATTATTAGCTCTTACGCAAAAAACTTTGTCCAAGAGGACCACGACAAAAGCTACAACTTTTTATTGCAAAATTTGCATGTCCGTACAGATTTAGCATCTGCTTAAAACCAACGAAAGAATTCATTGGTAGAAGCAGAAGTCATCTTCCATCAGCCTCAAAAAGCCATCGAAAAGATGCTATTTTCTTTTGCTCCTTATATATACAAAAGAAGAAGTCATTAATTCTTCAAATTCGAGGTGTGTACTCTAAGCTTCATGATCGTTTCAGAAAAATTTAAAGTATTTTTCTGGGTCCATTTTGCCTTGCCTTTAAAGACATTAAAGATTGAAGGTTTATTAATCTTTTTTTTATTACAACCAATAAGTTGTTCTCATTTGGTCGGTTGTGGATTAATACTTGATTAATCCACAGTTAATTACAGTTGAATAGTATCATTGGTCCTCGTTAGTGCACATTATATATATAGTTTAGTAGTCATATACTTGTCTTCTAATATAATATGTCGGTTTGACCACGTACTTCAATATATTGCACGCATACACTATATTTAACCATTAATTTCTTATTTAATTAGTGCCTTTAATATGATGTGTAGTGTTGACAATGAAAGAAGAATCTTTTGCTCAAAACTTTTGTATGTGGGGGCTAAATTACGTGCTTTACTTTTTAGTTCAGTGGTTTTGATTTAAAAAGAAAAGCAGAAAGAAAAAAAATCGGAACAGAAATGAACCCCAATAATAAATAAACTTCCATTATAATAAAAAAGTTGAGTCTATAGAGTCACAAAGTAGAGCAAGAACTTGTACATACTGCAAGTTAAAGGAATGAATGATAAATATCAGAGAGCATCCTGCATGTATTTTGGCCTCTGTTTGGTTTGTTTTTGGCAGAATAGTGAAAATGGGTAGGAAAGGTTTATGTTTTCTCTCAATTTTGGCATTTCTCAAATCCCATCAGATTTGTTACCAGAATTCTAAGATATTTTTCTTAAGTTGATAGGAGGAAAGACTGGATGAATTTACTCAATCTTTTCATTTGTTTGGTTATTAAAATGAATAGAACTACAAGTTTTTTAATATTTTTTTTTGGAATTTTCATACATAAGTATATTATTTCTGATTAAAAATTTATTATAAAATGTATGTTACATTTTTATTAATTGTGTGTAAAATATTTAAAATATACGAGACATTTAGGATATAGATAAAAATTTAAATAGCAAACTTATTTTTTTCTCGTGTAAATTGTATATTCATCTAGTTAATAAATTCGAGAGAATTTTATAATAAGTAAAACTCTTCCAACGAATTACACTCAACAACTAAGTTTATGGTACATATTTCACATATTTTACATTCGACCAATAAAATAAGATATATTTCTGTATTACAAATCAACCTATCAACTATTTTTTTACACACAAAACTTTAAATTCAAAATTTTATTTAAGAAAATTTAAGTTTATCTCTATGTATTTAAATAGATGTTGTTAAAATAAATTCATTATAAACGTTCAGTTATGATTATGGTAATTGCGAAATCTTTCAATTTCCACATAAGAGAACTACTTTTTGACTAGGATGAAAAAAAAAAAAAAAAAAAAAAACTTAATAAAACATATGAAAAATAGAATGGGAGACGACACAAGTATTCAACCATTCAATTAGGAAGTCTAGTGGCACTCTTATCTTTTGCGTCGAGGATCACTTTTCACTCGTATTTCTTTTCCACTTTATAACGTGTGGCAGAGTAAAAATTCCACAGCTCTAGTGGGCATCCAAAAGTTTGCCTATGAACTCACTATTCTTATAGTGTAGTGCCTACGAACTCGACTATAAATTCCTCCCCATCTCCTTTCACTTCTCTTTCATGCTCACACCTTCGTTTCCTCCTCTCTTTTAATCTTAATCTCCCATTCATCTCAAAAATCTGCCAAAACTGATACATGGGTTTTGTTTAATTCTTCTATTTTGTCTTAATTTCTCATTTTTGAACCAAAAAACTCTGCCATTTTTCACTCTAGATAATAAGAAAAAAAAAAAAGCTCCCCTGTTTTTCCCCTGTTTCTTGTTCATTTCCTCTGTTTTTTTTCCTTAACACATTTCAACTGTGAAAAATGTCCTGTTCAAGTTACTGTCAGGGACTACAATCATGCCTGGAGCCAGCTCGCCTTGTCGAACCACGTGTTTTGAGGTTAATTTTGGCTCCACCAAAATCTAACAACACTAAGCATAGCTCACCAGCTCGCAGCAGCAATTCTTTTATCGCTGACTCAAAGTCAGATGGTGACACTAATAGCAACAACAACAACGATAATGTTGACACAGGTGGTGGCTGGAGTTTCCTCCAATGTTTAGCAACCAATAATACAAACTCTGACACCAAGAAACTAGACGACATTGAGAAGGACAAGAACGTGTATACTCCACCAAATTTTAAGCGTTCTTCTTCTATGTTGAGTGCAAAAAGTTTAGAAATGTGCACTGAAAGCTTGGGAAGCGAGACCGGCAGCGATGGAAGCGAAAGCAGCGATGAGATGGCTTTTCTTTGTTCAGAGAATGTGAAAGTTGAGACCAGACAGCCGAGATCAAGATTGAGAGAAACGAGAAGAATGACAAGAACTGCCAGCTTCCCACCTCCTTTGACATCAATTAGCGGCTCTACAAACATGCAAGTGAGGTCTCACAGAGAAGGTGGAAGACTAGTTTTGGAAGCAGTAAGTGTGTCTTCTTGTCAAGCTTATTTCCATGCAGAGCGTATCGATGGAAGGCTTAGGCTTCATCTAATGAAAGATAGCTCTCTCATTAGCTCTGACAATGAAGAAGAAGAAGAAGAAGAACAAAATGAAGAAGAAGAGGTAGAAGAAGAAGCTGAAAATATTGGAGAATGGGAAGATGAGGAAAATGAAGGAAATTGTGAGGGTGAAATGGGGATGGAGAAGTTGCCAAGGCCAAGCAGGTGCAAGGAAAGTGACACTGGAAACAAAAGCTTGCTTAATTGGGAGCCATTTTGGGTTGCAACTTAAAAAAAAAAATGTTGTCAATGTTTTAGAATTATTATTATTATTATTATTATTATTATTAATTAGGGTAGTTTGCAAATTTACTGTCTCTATCTTTGTCTCATTTTAACTATCCAGTGATTATAATTTTTAGACTTTTCGTACCTTAAAAATATGTTAATGGTAGTTATTATCGTTATTGGACTTGGTCCTTGCTTGCACCCTCTCTTTTGTTTTAACTTTTTCTCTCAAGTCTTCTCTTTTTATGTTGGTTACATTTCAAGTCTCTTTCTTTTATCGGAAATGCGGCACCAGGACCATTTTGCCCCAACAAAAAAAAAAAAAAACAAACAGATCTGCCTGTATTATAGGGTAAAATATCGCAATTCGTGACGTTGCGGGTTACGATGTGTAACAACTCCCTTCTTTTATATATTACACATAGATGACCAATAATAATAGTGAATTTATGATTTTTGTCTTCCCATAAATACCCTTTAATATTTTATGAACATCAAATCCTATTTTGCCATGTGTTCAAATGTACTGAATGGTTGCTTTCTTTCTTTCCAACAATTATACGTATCGCTGCAAGTGACATGAATAAAACGTCGTTATACAATAAAAAAAAATTGATAATTTTTTATTTTGCCGTTATATTTTTGGTGGCCCATTAAATAAGAGGTAAAAATATAATTTTTAATTTTTTTTGTCATCTAGTGGCCCACAATACTTATCGTTATCCTTTTTTAAATTATATTATGACAATACCAATAACTATTGAAATCAATTAATAAAAATAGTTCTCGTTTAAATTACATTTTGAGTTGAATTTATATTTATATATATATATATATATATATATATATATATATATATATATATATATATAACTATAATTAGCTTAATATATTTACAACTTTTTAAATTTAACATGTTTTCTTAGTTTATCTCATCAACTTCAAATAATACTTATCAATATTTTTAATGCTATTCAAAATATTTAAATCATATTTTTTAAAATTAAAATGAAACTATTTAGTATAGTTAAACTAGTTGAAAAGATACAAATCATATTTTTAGTAATTTGAAATATTTAAAGGATTAAAATAAGTCGATGAGACAAACTAATAAAATGTGTCAAATTAAAGAGTTATAGATGTACTAAATCGGTAATAGTTATTTTATAATTTTTCCTACATATTTATGATTTATTAAAAATATAACGGACATTTTCTATAAATTATTTATTAGAAAATAATAGTTTTTATTCATTAATAACTTATAAATATCGACAAATAAAATTAAAGAATGACACTTATCTAATTTCGTTCTCACTATCCGCAGATTTTTATAAAACTAAGCTGCATTCTTTTTACAAAGAGAAGACAAACCTAGACACATACATTACACCTTCAACGTCGTAGATTGATACTTAACTGTAATCCTATACAAATGGGTTATTACCAAACCTTATCAACAATAATCAAACATCAAGTGTGATGTAGTGTGATTACCAACTCTTTTGTACCATAACCTCTGTTAGGAAATTTGTGTTTGCGAGAATATCAGAAGATTAGAAATTATTTGAGATAATAGATAAACACGACACCAAAAATAATAATAAAAAAAGTACAAAACATATAAGAATTAACGTTGATTCGGCGTAAGCCTACATTCACGGGTGAAGGAGGAACAAATTTATTAATCAACCAAAGATATAAGAAAATAGTATGAAGACAAACATTCAACTCTTAGTCCCAATTACACCCAATCAAATTTTCTACTTGGCATATGTGCGGAAAATAAGGCATTTACAATATCTCTACAATACACACAATACATACACATATAACCCTATTTATAGAGGATATAAAATCTTACTTGATTAAGGAATCTCTTCTATATATGAACCTTTTTAATATAAGTGATAAAGATTTAATTCTCAAATAAGAGTTTATTTCTTAAATAAGAGTTAAATCCTTGTGGAGAAGGACTTTCTTGACTTAGCTACTAAGTATAAGCTAAAAAATATTCCTATGCATTATACGGTCTCTAACACGGTCGTGTTTCGACCCGTGTTCGCTTCTGGACTAAATGACATATTTCAACACACCCCACGACACGCTTGTATTGCTGTTCGTGTTCCTCTATAAACAAAATGACAGTCTTTAATACACCCTATAACATACCCGTGTTGCAAATCATGTCTGCCTCCAATATGAATATAATACATAATAATATTCAAATGCTTAAAATAATGATACCATATTGATATGTTGTAATTAGCATAGTAATTTTAGGATGTTTCATGCATATTTAGGTTACATTTTAGCTTAATCTTGATGCATTTCATTCATAATCACAAATGCTTTTGATCTTTATTGTTGTCAAGTAAATTCATATGAATTTGGATGATTCATTGATGTTTTTGAAGTTTATTTGAAGCTTAGGGAAGTCACATAGGCATATAGTTTTCATTTAATTAAGGTCAAAGGAATTGAAAAGGCAAACTTTGGAGTGTTTGTGGGCTGTCACTACTCGGCACCTCTTTCATTAGTCGTGACAGAGGAGTTCTGTTACAACTCGGCACCATTTTCACTACTCGGCATAGTGTGAAGAGATATAACTGTTCAGACCATGTTGCACTCTTTCGGCCATAACTTCCTCTACAGAACTCGGATCAAGTGATTCAAGAGGTTGTGGAAAGCTATTTCAGAGAGCTATAACTTTTATGAAGATATCTAGACCTAATTCATTTTTATATGTTAAAGCACATGACTCTTCATCAAAGATTGACTTATACCTTTTGTTTATTAACTTCCCAAGCCCTATTAATACTTCATCGTTATCTTTATAAAAAAAGCAATAATAGAAAATACTTTTTAGCCATAGAAAATTATTAGAAATAAGAAGAACAACAAAAGATTTAAAATGAGAAAAAAGGTTTGAAGATTAGAAGGGCAATTCTGGAGTTTGGATGCTTTATTTTTCTTTATAATTCTAAATTGTGTAACTCTTACGATATCTTCTTAGAAGTGTTTTATTTCTATGGATGTCGATTAATTTCATATTATTAGGATTTATCTTCATGTCAAAAACATATATGCATCACTTTCATAGCTTGGAGGCTTCTGGACCATCTTTAATGTTGATGACAATAACCTTGCCTCTGCAAAAGCTATATATGCTTCGCTTTCACTACGCATTCTATACATAGAGGGAATTATATATTATATATTATATATTTTGTAAATAAATGGTATTCAAAACTCATTGGACACTAACTAATCTAGTTTAATTCGGATAGAATCATAAAAGTGATAAAAATGTCCCAATAACTATTTAACGTGATTGCTCGAACTCAAAACGTCGTTTTAGTGGGAATAACACCCAGCCAACTATCCCAATGATTGCTGGTATATATTATGTTCATTTTCTTTTTCAAATTTTAGCCATCTTTTGTCCTCTGGTGAACTGTAGAATTTAGATGATATAGATGATACCTATGTAGAGGTATTATCATACGCAGCAAAGCTACCTTTCCACTATCGATGGGTGTGAATTGAGGTTGATTTTGAGCAATAATGCTCCAACGGCAAACAGAAAGCAAGTTGAGGTGTACGACTCGAGTACGTACGAAGGCCTGGTATCTATCAAGAATAGGTCCTACAACAGAGGCCAACATGCAACTGACCTCATTACACATGATCCTCCATGTGCTCTTTTTATATTGCTTTTCTGGAACCCTAACATGATCTGATTTTTATTTTACTGAGTTGTTACAAACACAAAAATTCTTTCCCTCTTCAGGTGTATTGTACCGAATTTGAATTTATTATACTAGCTAACACTTAGTATATGTGTTATACATATTTGTGCTGAGCAAACGTAAAAGCCACCCAAAATATATGTCCCACGTAGTAATTAGATACAATACTTTAAGTGCTAGCGACAGTCTCCACAGATAATTTCTTTTTTTTTTTAGCTATCCATTGTCTTTTTTTTTTTTTGAAAACTTTTGGTTAGAAATTTTAGAAAAATGAGCCGAAAATACACCAATTGAAGTTTTATCCAAATAAACCCACTTAATTTAAGTTAAGAAGTTAATGTGGGATTAATTGTTTTAACACAATCCCCTGACACATGTTAGGCCCGACTAGCATGTGGCACAATGGTGCAATAAGCTCGTGTGGTGGAATTTTTTTTCTTTTTTAATATTGGGCCCAACCATATGGCGAGAAGAAGGACATTTCAATTAAGAACAATTGTTCGGAAAAAAATACTTTTTTAATATTGGATCCGATCACGTGATGAAAAGAATGACATTTCAATTAAGAACGATTGTGCGGGAAGAAAGAATGTGTTTTCAACATCGGCGACATCTCTGATACCATATTAGAAACTTTAGAGAAATGGACTAAAAATATATCAATTGAAATTTTATCCAATTTAAAAACTCAAGTTGTTAAGTGGAAGTATCCAATTGGTATATAAGTCCACTCAATCTAAGTTAAGAAGCTAATGTGAGATTAATTGTTTTAACACTTCCCTTTAAAGTGGGACCAAATATATAAATACGATGATGAAATTAAATTTTTTTATAGTAAATTTATAAAAAAATAAATACAAAAAATATATATGTGATTAGACAATTTTCATTTAAAATGTTTCTAATTAAATATAAATTATTTTAACTTAAAATCATATATTTTTAACAATATTTGATATTAAAATACAAAAAATAAAACTACAGATTATATCTTTTGTTCTTTTTTCTTTGCAAAAAGCTCTATATATTTAGGACGAAAAAATTAAACTTTAAATTTAAAAAGACTTGGCTTCATTATTTACTAAAATTTAATATGATATAGTTTTTTTTTTTATAAGCAAATTTTATTTTATTAATCAAGAAGAGGAAAAACCACTTGAGACAAGAAATCTTAAGTGATGAAAAAATTCTTCCCTACATCTAAGCAAAGAAAAACATAAAATACAAAACAAAAAAATCACCTTACAAGCGAGACCTGGCCAGCTAATAAGATTTAGAGTGATGATGTACGTTGCGCTTGAAAAAAACAAAAAAAAATTATAAAATTTTCATTCTAACCCCTAATATTTATATAGAGTCAGTATATTTATGAGGATCATTTTGATTATTTTACATCTCGATAGACGTACTGTTCCTCCCGTTGCTTTCCACGACAGGAATTATTTTCCTAAAATTTAATACGATATAGTTGGGATGAAATAGCCTCTCTGTAGGATCCCGAGGGACTCGACTTGAGTCTCATTGTTCCGTATAATGCATGATAGAAGAAATGGAAATATAATAAATCACAAAATTATGGTATAAAAGCAGTAGCACTGCTCTAATTTCTAAAGGTATGCGTACGTACATAGATTAGATAATTAACCCAAAGTAAAAGGAATTAAAAAAGGTTGGCTAAATGTGACATGTGAACGCGAGGGTACGGGCAACATTCCCTTAAAAGAGGAGGGCAGTGTCCCATCGTGGAGTTTGGGTGTCCATACGTTTTAAGGTTTATTCAGGAGGAAGAGGGGGAGTATGGAGGGAGGAGGAGGAAATTTTGTCAACAGGCACATGCATCATTATGTCTCTCAACATCATGTGCCTTGAGAACCTTATAAGAGGGCCCTTTAATTAAGCACATATTCTCTCACCATATCGTCTCTCGAGTAAGCAAAAAAATCTTTAGGCAATCAGCATGTCTCAACATCTTTTTTAGCCAATGCCCAATGGTCATCTTTTTTTTTTTTTTTTTACTTAAAGATTTACTACACTGCACACTCGTTAGGTAATTATTGTCAATAGACATCTCACATAAATAAATTTCATCTAAATCCATGCATAATATCAATTGAAGATATGTTTGCGAGAATCATATACTTTTCACAATGCAATTCTTCTATCTTGTCTTTTTTTTTTTT
>CATIWO010307920.1:0-34967 GCA_949673435.1 Macaranga tanarius
AAGTATTAAAAATAATTTATTAATTATTAACATAAATAAATATCAAAATTATATTTTTTAAAATATTTATCCTTTTTAGTCATTTCACTTTAATCAACACTTTTACAATAACTTTAACCAAACAGATTTATTACCAAACAATACTTTTTAAATTTATTACCAAACAGATAAATTGTTTTTTTCATTAGTACTTTTTGAATCAGTACTTTTCAAATCAGCAACAGCAGAATTCAACAGCAATGCCAAACAGGCCCTAAATCCATCACACCGTTACCAATCAAGATGGTGCACCGTACAACTTGATTAATTTTATCGTAAAACTTGATGAATTTTCAACCAAATTCATGTAACAAATTTAACATATATATACATATATTTCATTATAATATAGTCATTATGCATAAATAATGTAATATTTTATCGCAATATATTAAATTATTTATAATTATACACTTAATAACTTTAAAAGATATTTCTCTCTTATATCTGGTAATATTATGAATGAAATTAGTTCTTTGTGGAATCAGTTGGAGGAGCTGTTGAATCGTGAGGAAGAATATTAGAAACAGCTATACCATATCTCATGGCTTGAAGCTAGGGGTGTAAACGAACATAGACGCTCGCGAGCAGCTCGGAACTCGGCTCGTTAAAAACTCATTCGAGCTCATATATTAAAGCTCGTTTAATAAACGAGCCGAGCTCATATATTAAAGCTCGTTTAATAAACGAGCCGAGCTCAAACTATGCAAAACTCGGCTCGTGAAAGCTCGTGAACAAGCTCGAATAAGGGCTCGCGAACCGGCTCGCAATTTTAATATATTAATAATTTAATTTTAGATATACAATATATAAATTTTTATTTATTTAAATATTTTAAAAATATATTATTACAAAAAATCATAATTTTATAATAAATTATTTAGTAAATAATTTATTTTAGATTATATTAATGAATAATTTAAATTTATACATTGTATTTTTAGAAATTTTTTTAGCTTGTTTAGGCTTGTTGAAGCTCGTGAACAGCTCGCGAACATTTAGCGGCCTAATGAACTCGGCTCGTTTATAAATGAACCAAGCCTTAGCTAGCTAATGCTCAGCTCGGCTCGGCTCGTTTACACCCCTACTTGAAGCTAGTGACAGAAATAAATCCTTTTTCCATCGTGAAAAGGCGATGTAATCATATTGCCATATTGTGTGATCAATAAATCATCCGAATTCCACCTATTCATCAAATAAATGTACATTTGAGCTAGACAGGCTACTCTAATTTTTACCTTGGTTTAATTAAATATGTTCCCTCATTTTTTGGATGTTGTTGTGTATTGCTTAAGTAATTATCCCCAATAATCCAAATAATATATATACACACACAAACTATTCATACAATACAAGACATAATACAAATAAATCCACTTATGCCTAGGGGTGAGCACGGTTTTTGAGTTGACCGAACAGTAAACCGAACCTATCCAGTTTGGTTCAGTTCGGTTTGATTTTTCAACATTTTCAATTTTTAAGAATCAAACCGAACTAAAA
Source organism: Macaranga tanarius (assembly GCA_949673435.1). Lineage (NCBI taxonomy): Eukaryota > Viridiplantae > Streptophyta > Magnoliopsida > Malpighiales > Euphorbiaceae > Macaranga > Macaranga tanarius. Next base: position 1,540 of record CATIWO010307920.1, read on the forward strand.
TTTGGTTTGGTTCAATTTTGTGTCTGAAAAATTCAGTTAATCGAATAAACCAAACTAACCAATTTTTTATTTTTTATTTTTTAAAAAATATATAATAATTTAATATAAAAATACTGAAATAATTAGTAATTTTAAAAATTTTGGTTCAATTTTTGAGTTGAAAATTTTGATTCGATTCGGTTCAATTTTTAGATTGGTTCAATTCAGTTTTTAATTAATTCAATTTGGTTAATTCAGTTCAGTTAAAAAACCTCAAAACCGACCGAATGAACACCCCTATTTGGACAAGATATTCCTTTGTAACTTTTTTTTGTGAAACCTACTTAACTGATTTAAGGAATCACTAAAACTATGGAAATAGGAAGGAGATAGGAAAAAAATTAGATTTTGTATTATTTAACTATTAAAAGTTAATAGAGACGGCCCTTATAGAAAGTGAAATTAATTACACCCCAAATTATGGTATAAAATATTTCAATTCTAAAACACATTATAATTTAAAGTTTTATTTCATTTTCAAACATTTTCTCTTTTTTTCTTTATTAATTATTTTTAAATTACCAAACATAATAAAATCTATAGTTTTTTCCCTTTATTAATTATTTTTAAGTTACCAAACATAATGTACATAATAAGATCTGTAGTTTTTCCCACCCCCTCCCTTTTCTTTCTTTTATAGTTGCCATGCATAGGGTAAAGGACCGAAAGAGTGATTATGCCTCCAATGGGAGAACACCAAAATAGACTTTAGTTCAAAACATCTTCGGATCTACCTCTTATATGAAAAATTAAAGAAAACTTAAATTTTCCATTGGTAATTTCATGAAAAAGAGGAGGAGACACTCAAAACAAATGCCCACTAAATAAGCGAAATCCAAAATAAATTCTCATCACAAAAAGGTTAACGAAATCACTAAATCTATAAGATTAAGTACTTAGTAGTTTTTACAAAAAAAAAAAAAAAAAAAGGTTTATTGCCGGCCAGCGACACCCCTGGAAGAAACACAAAAACGCAGCAGCAGACAGGCAGGGAGGGAGAGAGTTTTTTATATGTATATACACAGATTAAATATAGCACAAGCGAAAATAACTCACAGGCCCGAAGATGCAGGGATCACTAATCTAGACTCTTTTTCAATGTAGAAAAAGAAAAGAAAAGAATCCGCTTACACTGTTGTTGAACTGCAAGTAAGCAGGGAGGTGGATAGGCTATGAAAAGCAGATAGTTATGGCAGTTACATCACATCCACCATGTAAATATTAGTTCCAAATTTTTCTACAGGCAAGTCCAATAAAAGCAACTAAGAATGCCCCTAATGACTGCAAACCATGATCTTCAAATCCATCTTACACAAACAGTTGCACAAGCCAATGCTGCCATTCCAACTCATATGACACCTTACCGCAGAAAGAAAATTTCATGACAGTGAACAAGCAAGACCATATCTATATTCAGCTCCAATATCAATCTTGGATGATAGGAACTTCCAGTCAAAAACATATTGTCCTCTTCTAATATTGGTCGACAATAGGCCTTCCCTGTATACAAGATAACCCGAGATACAATCTCCAATAGTCTTCATACTGCCCTATATTTATGATTTTCTACTAGATACAGATCAACAAAACAGAATGGCATCTTACAATTCCAACTTGCTCCTTTTGACCACCCTTAATTTTCTTTTCCTTCATATTCCACTTCTCTAACAGTTTCAATGCCCCTTGCTTTGCCCTCTGAATATTCTAACTGCTTTTCTACATGCCATATGTATAACCTCTCCACTCAGTCAAGGTGACTTAACGCTCTGGATCTTAAACCTCCTTTCACTTGGAGAATTTCTTCTTGCTTTTCTTGAAACGAAACATGCAACTATGTTGGGGAAGAAGATGACTGAATTGGAAATCAAGAGTCTGATCTGTTAGCTGTAAAGGATGAAAGAAGACCTGCAGCTTGGGCAGGAAAAATATCACCAAATGTTGACATTGCAGTTGCAGATCTGTCTTTGAAGATGCCTACTTGTCCATCAGTTAATATGGATCCCAACTTTAAGGTGCTCTCTCCAAACCTGCTACCAACCTGACAAGTACCAGGGGAATTGTTATCAACTGTAGCTTCCAAAATAAATGATTAATCATCATAACCCATGTTTACCAGCCAATTGAAATAAGCAAATATCCTATCTGCGTATTTAAAGAATGTAGTTTCCAAATTCAATCTGCATTTACTCCTAATCAAAGAAGAAGTTCACAGCACCTATCTTCTGAGACCTATTCATGTTGACTATGAAGCCTATGACCAACTTTAACAGAGTACAATATTTAGAACTGAAATGATATATCACCCTTTGTAGAGGACAGTCTTTTTCATTTACATCAGTAAAGTTGCATAAATGTTAATGAAAATAGTGCATTCTGCAAGCACTCAAATATAGACTCCATGGGATAATTTCCAAGTCTCTTAGTTTACTTGTGTCTAAGAGACATAACTGTCAAAAAGGGAGCACAGCTGTTTCAAATTTCACCAGGCTCTATAATCCCCCAGTTCATTATAGATTTTCAAACTAAAAGAGCATCTGATATGCCAGTATTAGAAGACCAATTGCCTGACAATAGCCTAACTCAATAGAATTTGTTTTAGGAACACACTGCATACCGTCCCACAATTAACTACTACCCAAAATCCACTCAGAAGGAAAATTGGGTGCCCATAACAGACCCAGTTGCACATATATCTTATAAGAACACGAATATTTTTGAGTTTTGTACACCAAACAGACCTCAAGCCTTTTAAAGCAGTCATTCAGAACTTTACAGATTATAATGGAGCCTAGAATCATTAAGTAACCAAAGCATATTTCAGCATTAGATAATATTGCATATTTCCTCTTTTTCTTAACAAGAGGACCACTTCCCAAAGAAAATATTGTAGATATATATCTACAAAATGTTTTTGGCTGTCATTTTAATTCAGTATTTAATATTTAATTTCCCTAGAGACATTAAATTCATTTGATATATTACTTCTATCAATTGAAAGTTAACTTCATGTAATCCACAACAAAGTTATTACATGCATTTTCTAATTTCAATTTTAACAGACAAAGTCCATTTTGAATAAAGGCCCTACAGCTAATTCCACGTTGTCTCTCTTTCTTTGCCACCCGCGAAGTGTCATTGAATATAACACCAAACCCCCCCTCACTCTGCAAAGCCCGGAACCCTTTTTCTTTTTGGATACCTTGGAGAAATATATAATTGAAAAGTGGACGCATAAAAACTTGTTTGACCATTTATAATTCCGTTAAAATTAACAGCATATCAATAATGGATAACCCTCCAACTGCCAATTTATGTTTCCACACTCTTGGAGGCCATAAACTTTAGAAGGTAAATGGACCTGCTCAACCCAACCGATTTATTCAGTAACTAAGCTTCAGGCCCAAAGCCACTGCTTACAAGTCAGGGATCAGATTGCCATTCTGTTCTTCTGATATGCAAGGCCTCCTAAATTAAATCGGGCAGAAAATACAAAAAGCATTCTAAGTAAAGAAGATTAATGCAGAAATCTTTACCTGCATAAAAGACTTCAAAATAGGTGCTGCTACACCAAAACTTGAGTTGTCATCCAAATTAATCTTTTGTGAAAGCTCACCATTGGTATAGGCTTTCCAGGAACTTCTTGAAGAGATATCATCTGAAGCTGCTGGAATTGATGTCTTACTTGTTCCTCTTGAAGACAATGCTGGTGCACTGGATAATTAAAAATGAAATTATATAAAAAAATAAAATTTCTCAATATATAGAATATACATAGCAGTGCCAGTAACTGAAACATGAGGACACTTCTCAAACTGAACAAATTCTCTGGATTTAAAAATTGGTCAAAAAAGAAATTTAAAAAGGTAAAATCAATCAACCAGAACTAGGGTTAACCACTACCATTGTGCTCACTTACTTAAGAAGTCAAGATCGCGAAAACACGCCATCTTCTGAGAAATAATACAATCTATTTGAAAAACTTATTTGAAAGTGCTGCAATTATAAGTTATGGCAAGCCCTAAAAATGTTTTCTAATAGTTGACAGGGGATGTCTCATATCACATGATTCTAAAGAGGAGCCAAAGGCTTTGTCTTGGCTTCTAGCAGTTCAGACTGAAATGCCAAGACAGCAGCTCGACCTGCCCAGATGATTTTTCTTTACATGAAGATGAACATAATCTTACGATAAATCTGGATCACCTATGAACTAGAGAAAAGAAAATTTCTATTATCTCTGTAACAATTAATATATTCCCCATGGATCACATCTTGACTCACCAAATATAGTCATGGGAAAATTCTCCCAGTATTAGGAACTTGGAGATGATTTTTATTAATGTCAGAGAATATTATTTGATATGACAAGCTGGCACTCTTGCATGACAAATCGCATGAAGAAAAATTTAGCCCAGTAAAATAGCTTGGCCTATTTGATACTTGCAAATAAAGTTTCTATTTTGATATCCAATAAGGTGTGCCATATTTTGATAAGAAGTAGGTTTATTTAATTCCTTGGAGCCGATCCAAGGACCACTTCAGCTGGATGTGCCAGAGGATTTGTAATCTTCTGTAAGAGGCCATCCCAGTTATATATGAAAAATAGAAAAAGCTAAAAAGTTTTAAATTTGTAGTAATAAGATTTTGATTTAAATTGAAGCACCATAGGCAGTTGTTTGGCAAGTTTATTATTGAATCTTAGATGGTGAAATTGAAAGTGAACCACAACATAGAAAATTGGACAAATGAAAGCTGATAAACAATTAAATTTTTTAGTCAATCGTATTTATTTGGTGTTGATTAGTTTTCATTATGGGGTTAGATTGGTTAGTTTTCTTTATGGTGTTAGATTGTTCAATCACCCCCACAGTTCAACAATTTGCTAACATAAACAAAGCACTAACCTGATTGGAAGGTATTTGAAGCGAGGAACAGTAGAGCATCTCATTATATTTGACTCTGGATTAGAAGGCAGTTTCTGCACAGTATCTGTATACATCCGATTTAGTTGCATGAAGAACCCAAAGAGAACTGCATGTCGTAGGTATGACTGTCTCTCATTCTCCCAAAGGTATGGTTCGTACCTTCAGTGAATAAAACAAATAAGAAACTATATACAAGGCCACCATGCCTTAATGAACAATCACCAATCATTCACAATACAAATAAAATAAACACACTTAAGAAAAACCCCTAAGAATTGCCAGTGCAACAGCAACAGTAGTAGCATAGGAAAAAAACTTGCAAGGTTTGAATGAAAGTATGCAATCAAAATATGCAGCATCACAAAATTTTCATAAAGGTAGTTCCAAGGGATTGGTGTTTTGCACAGGTGTCTGAACTAAACAGTTCAGGGCACTGCTTTAGCAGAAAATCATAGAGAAACTAGATGCTAATTGATATAAGAGTTGACTAGGATTTCACCATCTGATTTTGACGGTCTGAAATAAAAAGTGAAATATGAAACTTATAAGAAATTGCTTAAACATATGAAAGGAATTATAAAACATTCTAAACTTAGGACTTAAATTTCCAAGGTACTATCCATCGTACAGCTTTCATTGTAAGTAAACTTTCTGCAACAGATCCTAAAGTGCTCTAAAAAGTTCTTGCAAAATTTCTGCAAAAGAAGAATCTTGACTGGGCTAAAATTCCTAAATGATAAGCAAATAATATTTTAAAAAAAAATTTGGCTGGACAAGAAAATCTTGAATACAAAACTAAATAGAGTTCTTGGAAGCATACCAAAAAAAAAAAAATGTATATATATATATATATATATATAATTTATTATTAAATAAGAATAAAACCTAAATGAAATATAGATTAGACACTTCCTAGTTTCAGTCAAACCTCGCCTAAACTAACTAATTGCTGCCATATTGCACCAAAATTGTTAATAAATTATTACATATCGCACATGTAATTCCTATTTCCTATTGCATGACAAAAAGAAACTTGAATACTAGACGAAGAATTTTTCTCATTTCACCATCACCACATATGAAAATAATCACAAAAGCATTTTCTTGTTTTTAGAGAAGAGGAAGAAATTTTTGGGTATTGCAATTTTGCACAATACCAGTAAAGTAAACCTAGATGCTTTGTATAACTACATGCTAAAACTATTGTATTAAATGTACAAGCCACAGCAATTCAATAGAGTTCTAGCAAGACCATGATTCAATTAAGTTTTACATTGTAAGCTCTACAAATTTGATGAATTCCATGCTTACTTTTTCGATCTCCATTATATCTATCATGCCTCAGATGTCAATCTTGAAAAAACCACTGACAACCATTAAGTCTAAAATTTGCTATCATAAACATGCAAATGCAGTAGTAAAAGATCATAAATTTCCGTTCTTCTAAAAATTATCGATTTACATTTGACAATTCCAAAAAAAAAAAAAACAAAAACAAGAAAAGAAAAGAAAGAAACTTACGTTAGCCAGTCTATTGGGTCCAAGTTTTGTGAAAAACGATTAATTAACCCATCAATACAATCTCTAAGGACCGATTTTGCTTGGCTTTGATCCGGCTTCCTTCTGAAAGAGACCTTCACCTTAGGACTTTTTAATAAGTCTTCAGAATCACCTCCAGAGAGAACATCAGCAGCAAATTTTATGTCTAACAGAATTTGCAGAATTCCTTTCTCTGACACCTGAGATATACGAGCCTCTTTGGTGGAAATTAAGCCCTCATAAATTTCAATAAGCTGCATGAAATATCAGAACGAAAGGTTTAAGTATTTGCTAATCTAAGGACAAACCAATCTTCTCTGAACATACTGAACTGCCACATAAATAAAATTCTACAGGAAAAAAAAAATTGTAAAAGAAGGGGGAAAATATAAGCAATAAATGGAGTTATGCGACTATAAGCAAAAAGAACAATTGTGCTGCTTTTCTTTTTAAACCAACATTTGTGCTGCTTCAAGAATATAAAGTTGCTTCAAATTCTTCAGAAGGCAATATTAACTGATTATATCAAGCGGATAAGATCTCTCAACTATTCAATACTAGCTATCAAAAAACTATACAATACAATCCACCCAAAATTTTTAGTCTAGAGGGGGTAAGGCATTATGAAAGAAAAACAATGAGCAGCAAGCACTTGGAAATGAAGTAACATCTGCATTGCTTCAGAATTTTTTCTACTGCCCGGCTGAAATAAAATTGAACTTAGCATGCTCTAACCTATGTGTGTAGCTCAAGTGAGCAAAATGGAAGGGGATTAACTTTTCATCTCTAGCTCTAACATGTCCTGTCCTGAGAAGATGGACATGAAAACTCTCTTGCTTCTACACCCGGACAGAAAAGAAATGGAACCTTAAAGATCACAACAGGTAAAGAACTAAATTGTGCTAGGATAAGAATTTACAACAATACAATACAATCAAACATAACATACATGCATGCATCCATACAGGTGTGCATGTCTGTATTAGAATCCATGGAATAAGTGAAATCAGATGTCCAGTCAAACTACATACCTTTTCCAATAGTCTTACTGCAAACTTTTGCAGAATTGTTTTGTCAAGTACATGACCACCTATCCTATTAATTTCTTCACATGCTCGAAACAGAAAGGAGATAATGTAGAGAGACGGCATGGATGGGAGTGATATTTTCATTTCAGAATGGTTCTCATCAGATTGTTCGTGCTTGACTACTGTCTCATCCCAACCCTGCACAATATTAACAAGATTTTAAAATTAAAAATAAATAAATAAATAAGCTAGTATAATTGAAAGCCAAGCACATAACAAGAACAAGGGAGCACAACAAAACATCAAGTCACCTGCACAATATCAAACTCTATTAACTAATACACCACAGCATTATGTGGAGTTACAATTCTTAACACAAAGAATATATACATGAAAATACTAAAAAAGGCATTGAAAAGAAAAAAAAAGGTTAACTTGTCCATTCAAGTCCACATACCCTCAAAGGAGTTGTTGCTGATAATCCATCATCCTTCCCAAGATCCCAAGAAAGAATGGTTGAAAGCTCATCAGATAACCAGGATACCCATAAGCTGTGGGCTCTGATGCAAAGATCCCTTGTGGTTCTGGTTAGTTCTTCAAGTTTAGGGCTTGCTTTTTCAGCAGCACCTAGCAAAGCAGCAGTGGCAGATGAAGTCTGCCGTCTAGAGCCACTGGGTGTTTGCCTGCCAGGACTATCAGCAGTAGGAGAGTCGGTGGCAAATCTAGATTGCCTCAACACAGACGGCGACTTGTCAGAAGCTGCAGCCATAATATTTTTTGACCAAAACCTTGGAGAACCAAGAACCACTGGAATGTGTTTTGTGTGGCTTTGAAGCGCAAACAAGAGTCTCCCAATGAAAAGTGATCTCTCAATAACTATAGGAGGAGAAACAGATGGATTTCCTTTGCTGGCATTTTCCATGGCATTGTATAAATTTTCAAGCTCTGCCTTGAGCTCAGCCAAGATAGTTGACATGCTGGCATAACAGTTATCTTGTAAGAATGGACCCAAAACTTTTAGCCTGAGTGCAGCCTTTGGAGATTCTAAGAAACTAAGTAAGTCTTCAAGAACATTTTGACAAAGACTGTCCACATAATCTCTGATTCGACTAACTTCAGGACCAAAGTATGCATTGAGACAAGTCTGGAAATCATTTTCTTCTTGTGATGCCTTATAACCAGATAGCATTGTAGCCTTCTTAGCATTGGGTTTTATGAACCAAACCCCACCACCAGTGGAAGGTTTCTGCAAATAAGCTTGAAAGTCGATATGTTGGCCAGCAGTCTCTCCAATAGCAGAAATGGAATCCTCCATGTGAACACCCCTTGCCAGTTCCCCAAAGGACGAAATGATAATAGCTTTCATTCTTTTAAGAAAAGCATCTTCAAAAATCTCATCCCAGAGATCAGACTCATCTTCTAAAACGAGCTCTCGGATCCTACTCCAAGGCAACTCAATCTCAGAGCCAAAAACACTCCTGAGCCAGTCCAAACTGCTCTGCAAGACCTGCTTACTGTCCGTAGTCTCCCTGATGGACTTTTCAGCCAATGCAAGCTCTTTGCCAGTAGAAATTGAATCAATCAAGTAATTACCATGAATGTTACTGACAATCACTGCACCACAATCTCTCAACCAAGCCATACAAGTGGTAGCAATGAAGTGCTTATCAAGTGTAAGCATAGAAGACTCGAGTTTTTCCCTAAACAATGCCCACATCTTGACCTCCCCATCTGGGTTGGGAATTCCCCCAAACAATTGAGAGGCAGGAGGGGAAGAAAGAATAACTTTATAAAAGAGAGGCATATCACTTAAAACTTGTAAGAACAGCTCGCCTACATGCCATACAGTAACCTGAATTATGTTGACAACTTGACAAAAGACAGAAATAGCAGCCTCAGAAGAGGGAGAGGCAGAGGCAAAAGAGGATAATTTCTGCAAAATCCAAGACTTTCTAGTATCAAGAAACAAAGCAAGCACCTGATAGGGGTCTAAGTCATCAACCACCCCAACAGCAGCCAAAGCATCAGCATAAGCACCAATGGGGAGGACGAGAGCTGGATCCAAAAGCCTGTCGTGGCTGCGCTGAGAAATCTGAGCTTTAAAGCTCTCGACAATCTGCCACTGGTGCTGCAGAAGAGGAAAATTGGACAAGATCTTGGGGTCGTGATTATGATTGAGGACAAAATGGACGTGTTTGGCTCGAATGTATCTGGCAGCAGCTTCCAGAAACATGGACTCGTCGAGGCATCCCCAGATATTCTCAGGAGTGTCAACCAAGTACTTGACCCGACAGGCGATGCCGTAGATTCTAGCAAGGGCGGGATTGGGGCTGGTGAATTTGGGGGTTTCGGAGAGAGGAAAGGAGAAGGAGGTAATGTTAGCCTGGATGGAAGCAATATTAGAAGAGATGGAGTGGCAGAATGACTTCATGAGGATGATAGAATCGGCGGAGTCGATGAGATCTCTGTAGCGGTTGCCAACCAATTGGCGGAGCTCCTCCTTCTTGTCCTGGATCTGTTTTCTGGTGGACTCTTCCGCATTCCGTATTTCGGAAATGGGTTTAGTGCGGAAGAGGGTCTCGGCGTCACTGAATCCTCCGCCTAGAGCGGCGGAGCGGTGGTCGGAGAATACCTTCATGATCAAAATTGTTTGTTTTTTAGTTTCAGAGAGTGGTGGCCGTAGAAATGGCGACGACGAAGAAGATGGGGTAATTGTTCCCCCGCACTTTCGTTGTTTTCGATATTTACCCTGGACTTTTATTACTATGTATTGAAAGAAAAAAAAAAAAAAAAAAAGTTTGCTGTGGGCAAACGTTTGTACCTATACTATACAAATTGAAATATCAGTGTTATATTAATTTTTATTTAATTATAATTATTAATTATATTAGTATATCAATATTTATAAAATATATTAATAATTATATTAATTAAATTTTAATCTAACGATTTTAAGATTTTAATTTCAGTTATATAAATATAACTGTTTATGAATTTTTACACTTTTATTTTTGTTATATCTTATTTAGTCCCTATAATTTTTAAATATGTTAATAAATTTGCACACTTTATTTTTTATTTAATTAATCCTTAATATTTTTAAATAATTTTTAATTATTTTTATATTTTGTTATTATAAATAATTTTAGTTAATTATTAATATTTATATATTTAGTTAAAAAACTTATAATTTAATTAATTTATACTTGTAACTGAAATATTTATAATTGATGTAAATTTTTAATATTGTTTGTCTCATAATTACATATTAAAATTTCATATTTTAAAAACTAATTTATTTTATAAATTAAAATTTTTGTTTGACTAAATCAAGTGATACTTCTATTTAAAATGATATTTTTACTAACCATAATTTGACACTATTATATATTTTATTACTTTTTTAAATGAGTTTTTTTATCGATGAGGTTTTTCTATTTTCTATTAAAAAAATTTGAACCTAAAAAAGTAATAAATCTTTAAGAAATAAAAATTAGGGTAATTTACTAACACTCCCTGAGGTTTGGCCAAACTCACTAGTCCATCATTGTATTTTTAAAAGTCAACTAATAACCCCCTCAGGTTTGATTTTATTAACTATTTCCCCTTCCACTAACTAAATACTCCTTCATGTTTGATATTTTTATTGTAAACTTGAAGAGTTTTTTAGTTAGCGGAAGGAGAAATACTTAATAAAATCAAACCTGAGGAGATATTTAGTTGACTTTTGATAATACAAGAACAAACTAGTTAATTAGAATCAACCTCGGGGATGTTAGTAAATTACCCTAAAAATTATACTGTATATGTTATTTTTTAAAAAATATATAATTTAGTTATTTGGTTAAAAATATATAAAATAAAGTGTATTTAAATTTGTTAGCATCAAAAAATCTCATCTTTCAATAATTTTTTATTTAAATTTATAAAGCAATACAATGTAAAATAGTGTCAAATTATTCTTAATAAAAAATTATTTTAAATATTAAATAAAATATTACGAAGTTTAATTTTAACTAATTCTAAGTAAAATTAAATGATAAATTATTAAATTTCTAACTAATAAAAAAAATTTTACTAAGAAGAAATTATAGATTTTTAAGAAACAAAAATTGCACTATTAGTATAGATTTTTTAAAAAAATTATAATTTAGTTATTTAATTTAAAAAATATAAAATAGAGAATATGTAAAATTGTTAGAGTGGAAATAACCACATTTTTTAATAATTTAATATTAAAAATTTAAGTAATAATAAAATTAAAAAAATAATAATAAAATATATAATAGTGTCAAATTATGGTTAATAAAATTTAAAAAAGATTTATTACTTTTTTAGGTGCAAAATTTTTTTTATAAAAAAAAAAACACATTTATCAAAAAAAACTCATTTAAAAAGTAATAAAATATATAATAGTGTCAAATTATAGTCAATAAAAATGTTATTTTAAATAGAAGTATCACTTGATTTAATTAAAAAAATTAATTTATAAAATATATTAGTTTTTAAAAAAAATGAAATTTTAATATGTAATTATAGAGACAAACAATTTTAAAAATTTACTTCAATTATAAATATTTTAGTTACAAGTATAAATTTATTAACTAAATATAAATATTAATAATTAACTAAAATTTTTTATCGTAAAAATAATAAAAAATTACTTAAAAATATTAAGGATTAATTAAATAAAAAATAAAGTATGTGAATTTATTAGAATATTTAAAAATTACAAGGACTAAATTAAATATTTTACTTTAACACTGTCAACCTCTAGTTAATGGAAGGACTTAATTTTAATGAAAATAAAAGTGTAGTGATTCAATATATAGAAATAAAAATGTAAGGCATAAATCTCAAAAAAAATGAAAGTGCAGGGGGAAAATATGGTTTTATTCCTAATTGAAATAAGTTTTCTTTAAGGATAATGACACCGTTAGTCCTAAAAGTTATATGAAATTTTCAATTAAGTCCTAAAATGAAAGTGCAGAAGTAAGTGATGTTTCAGTCACTTTATAAAATAGCTCATATCGACTTAATGACGTGTTAATCATATTTGACACGTTGAACACACATCAAATACTATTGCCTTGTTAGATTTCTAGCAAGTAAAAATTAGGGTTTGTTTATATCTTTTGATAACTAAACACTAAAGGGGTAACTGCATCGTTAGTCCTATAAATTATATAATTTTTTAAATTAAATCCTATAAGATTTAAGTTTTTCAATTGAGTTCATAAATTTTTTAAAAATTGCAATGTCAGTCCTATCCGTTAGTCAACTCTCAAAATCAAACTTTTTTTTTACATTTCAAACCTAAAACTATTAAAAAAAAGTTATTTTTAATATTTTAATTGTTAGTGTAGATGTGTCCTAGTGTCATTCTTATATGATGACATTGTGCTTTTATCCCGACTGGCAATAAAATAATATTCATTTAAATTAAGTATTAAGTTTATTTAAATTTTTACCCTATAGTGTTATATTAAATGAGCTTATTATTAAGAGTTGATAATATGAGTGACAAACTCATTTAGTACATATAATATAAATGTTCATAGTCGTTGGATTAATATACGGGTAGCATTAATCCCTACACTATCACCTCTATCTATTTTTCTTGATCGGTATGTGATATCGATAGTGGGAGGTAGTGAGTCTCATACCATCAGGTCCATACCCCGAATAATTAATATTATTTTCAGGTAAGACTAAATTGTACATAAAATAAATTTGATTAAAGGACCTAATTGAAATAAATGAAATTTGGGGACTAAACAATAAAATAACATCAACCGCTATTTGAGAAAAAAAAAAAAAAGAATGACATGTCAGCTGCAGGAGAGGGTGAGGATGACTCACCCACTTTCTTGCCCAAAACGTCCATAAAAATGAAGGATACTGGTACCAAAAGTTTTTGGTACCAACAACAACTTAAAAAAAAAAAAAAGAGAGAGAGAGAAAGCAAAACAAAGAAGTGAAAGACGAACTGGTGAGTGCGTCTTTTTCTTCCTTTGTTCATTTATTTATTTATTCTTTCTTGTTTCCAGCATAAAGATAGAATCCTTATATATATATATATATATTGCTGAAATTTGATTCGTGGTGGATAAGAAATTCAAAGTCCTTGACTCTTTGATGTTATACATCCAAGTTTATAGGAACAAATTGTTTTATTAATTTTGTTAGTGAAACATGTAGAGATTAAAAGTTAAATATTTATAATTACATAACTAAAGTAGGTGCAATAAGAATGACTCTGTACATCATTTCTAATTTAATTAATAAAAAAAGTAGTAAATATGTATATATATAAACAAATATTAGTAATTCTGATGATAAAACCTTGTAACCCAATATAAAGTTTAAATTATCCTTTCCCAAGTTTAAAATTTTAAAAATTTATTTAATTATTCTTTTAATTAATTTAATCAATTTTATACTTAATAAATACCTTTGGGATTTGAAGATAATGATAATAATAATAATGATAATAATAATGATAATAATAATAATGATAAGAATAATAATAATAAGAATGATAATAATAATGATAACAATAAGAATGATAACAATAATAATGATAACAATAACAATAATAATAATAATAATAATAGAAGAAAATAATCTTTTAGTGTTTAATAAAAATATTTATAAATATATATATAATTCAATGAAATATTAGACATATCAATTTTGTAATCGAAGAAAGTTATAAATAAAATTGAGTTTGATTTAAATATTATGTAATTGAAGAAAATTATACATATAATTGAGTTAATTTAAATTCCTTAATGGGGAATTGATGAAAATGATAGTAAGCAGTATTAAAGGGAATAAATAAGAATGAATAAAAATGAGCACATGAATATATGTCTACATGGGTTGTAAGACCCTGTCCGGGACATGGCAGGGTATGTGAAATGTAAGATGGTGTCTGAGATACTATAATTCACTTATTTTGATTTAATGTAAGACCGTGTCTGGGGCACGATAATTGAATGAATTGACAAAATTAATTATTTAAAGTGGCTATATTATTTATAACGGTCTTTGGGACAACGCTTGAGATAATCCGAGTGGTAAAATATATGCATACTATCTTATTAGACCTTCGATGTATTGAACGGTACCCGATACATCGATATCCTCTTGTATATGTGTTTGGGTGCTCATTATTCTATCGATTATTCATTTTATTTCAACTAAAAACTCGTATACATATTTACAAGTAATAATTCATATTGATTGAAATTATTTGATTACATTTAATAATGTTCAAGTAATTATCTTTATGAGTAAAATAGTATTATTGGTTAGAAATTTAAAATTTAAAGTTGGAAATAAATATGATGGTTTTTAAGATAATTAAAAATTAGATTATGATTAATGTTTCGGGGCGGTAATAAATTTATATATAACTATCCATATATATTCCTTGTCGTGTATATTTTAACCTATTTAGTATAGCCTTCTTCATTCATTTTGATGTTGATATTATGATTTGTATCCTAAACCAAATTCCTGTTATTCTATCTGCTCAATGGGTATTTTCTTATGAAAATACTCACCACTCTTTTATTTTTTCCAGTATAGTTTAGCAGTATATATAGTGTAAATAAATGGTTGTACACTGGATGGCCCAGACGTATGAAGTTAACGGTATAGAGACTGAGACAGTATATTTCATCGGCCATGATACAGATGTTATCCTTTCATTCAGAGTCTTATTAGAGCCGATTGCGGTGGACTATCATATGCATACGAAGAGTATAGACTTCATGGATGGCTGTTTAACGGTGATCTTCGTGACTCACGAAACTACTTCTGGTGTTCGGGTCTCTTTGACCTGGACATAGACGTCCCCAGACTCTACATCTTCTCACTTTTTTGCCATATGGGTTATGTGATAAGGATGTAATTGCCTCTTTTGAGTGTAGATATGGCAGTACACCCTAGGGCTAATTAAGCCACTTTTCCGGGGTTATTGGGTTATACCATTCTTTTTGGTGTATTGTTTGTATATATTTGGATAGCCCTTTCCCCATATCCTCCATCTATAGAACATTATCTATTTATTCTATTTATGTATATAAGTATATATGTATATATTTCATATCAGTTGGGTTTACTTAGTTCTTGCCATCTATGACATGCTTTGGTTGAATGATATATTGTTTATATGATTATAAATTCTTGGTGATTGGATGTTATGTTAGAATAGTTTCGATATAGAAGTGATGCTTCTTCACGCCAATACTCCAGGTAAGACAGTATATGTTATATAATTATCTGATGAGGGTGCCGGTGGGAGGGGTGTCACAATTTTTAGTATCAGAGCCTAGGTTTCAAAGTTTAGATTGTGAAAATTGATGGACTTGATAGGTTTTGAAGCCTAAGGCTTGGAATCTATATTAAGTAATTCTACGAGAATTTAGGGAAAATTTATATGTTAAATGAATGATGATTAGTAATGTGACATTTGATGATTGGAATTACTAAAACAAATTGATTTTGGAATTACAGGAAGTTAAGAGATGGTAAAAATTAGAGAAAGTGGATTAGATGCATGAGATAGACTTAGAGGTAGGTCGAGAGGTAGAGGTAGGAGTTGAGGTATGCAGATTGGTGAGATGAATTTGATAGAGCGAGGTAAGAGTGTAAGTAGGGGTAGAAGCCTATCATGAGAATATTCTTCGTTAGAAGCCTCTGTTGGAAATAGGGGAAATGATATGTGAGGAGTTGGTGTAAGAAGCGAATAGGGCAGTTCGATGCCTGGTGCTTCAGTATTGAATTTTAATGTACCACGAAGAGCACGTAATGGACAGCCACCACCACCGGTGCAAGGAAATATAATCAACAACCCAATGCCACCAGTAATGCATATGGATACTATAGAATTGGCATACACTATGGCCATAGTGATGGCTGAGAAGGATAAAGAAAAGTACAAAAGACCTGGAGATGTAATCGAGCACGTGAAGAAATACAGGGCACATAATTTTTATGGTACATTGAATCCAGGCTAGACTGATAAATGGATCAAGATTGTGGAAAAAGCTTTCATAACATTGCAGCTCGATAATGAAGAAAAGATAAGCAATATTTATGGCTTAATATTTAATAAGGCGTACGACTGGTTGACCCAGGTTTGAAACTTATATGGTGAAGCTTTGACTTGGCAAGTGTTCCAGGAAGTATTTCATAAGGAATACTTAACTAAAAACTATCAAAAGGAGAAACTGGTTGCATTTATCAACTTAGTACGAGGATCCATGATAGTCAGAGAATATGTTGACAAGTTTGAGGATCTATACATTACTGGTGGCATTGGGTTGTTGATTATATTTCCTTGCACCGGTGGTGGTGGTTGTCCATTACGTGCTCTTCGTGGTACATTAAAATTCAATACTGAAGCGCCAGGCATCAAACTGCCCTATTACGTTCTCCATACTCTAGAAGTAATGTGGGGTTGGAAGTTGGAAACAGACCTCAAGGAAGTCAAGCATTAGTGAGACAGCCAGTAAGGCCACTAGGTTAGATGGGCGTAGGAAGTGGAATACAAAGTAGGAATATATTACCTTGGTGCAATGTGTGTAAAAAGAATCATACAGGAAGATGTAACTAAGGAGAGATCATATGCTACTAATGTAATGAAATCATACATGATGCAAAGAAATTGCACAAAGGTATATCTAAGAGAAGCATCAGTACAAGTATCCCACATTCTTCATAATAAAAGAGGTGGGAAGTTAGTTAGAGCAAGAAGACCTATGGCTGTGCCTATAGAAAGAGTTAGTGCGACAGAATTTCCTAGGAATTAACCAGGAGAATCGAGTGCAGCAACTAGTAGTGTATAGCATGCTAGAATATATGTTGTTACTGAGAAAGAAGTGGAAAAGTGACTGGATATGATAGCGGGCAAGGCTCACATCAATGGTAAGTTAGCACACATATTGATTGACCTAGGTGCTACATTTTTATTCATATCGTCAACTTTTATGATGCATGATAAACTTAAGATGAATGATTTGAATGAACCTATGATTATAAGCATGCCTATGAGAATGAATATAGTCTGTAAGGATGTATATAGAAATGTTTTGTTAAATATTGATGGGGGTGAGATAAGATGGAATTTCATACCCCTATTATTTAGTGAGTTTGATGCCATACTTGGAATGGAAGGATTAAGTTATTATCGAGCCAATATGAACTGCTACACTAGGCAGGTGGAGTTCAAAAAAGAAAATAAAGGAAAGATAATATTTGTTGAAGAAAATAGAAAGACTTCTATTAGGATCATTTCAGTAATGAAAGTTGTAAAATATCTTAGGAAAGGATATAAAGCATATTTAGCTTTTGTAGTGGAGGAAAGGAAGGAAGGTGTGAAGCTAAATGAATTATAAGTAGTAAACGAGTTTGAGGATGTATTTCTAGAAGACTTACCTGGTTTACTACCCGAGAGAGAAATAGAGTTTGAGATTAAACTTGTCTCGGAACTGCTCTTATATCACTAGCGCCATATAGGATAGCTCCGGTAGAATTAAAAGAGTTGAAGGTACAATTACAGGAATTATTAAATAAAAGATTTATCAGACCAAGTTTCTCTCCATAGGGTGTGCCTGTATTATTTGTTAAAAAGAATGATGGATCTTTTCGACTGTATATAGATTATAGATAGTTGAATAAGGTTATAATTCAGAATAAGTATCCTTCACCTAGGATAGAAGATTTATTTGATTAACTGTAAGGAGCGAAGGTATTTTCAAAAATAGATTTACGATCTGGTTATCAACAGTTGAGGATCAAAGAATTCGACGTATGTAAAACTACTTTTAAGAAAAGGTACAGTTATTATGAATTTTTGGTAATGCCATTTGGGTTACCTAATGCTCCAGCTGCATTCATAGATTTAATGAATCGGGTATTTAAATCATATTTAGACAAGTTCATAATTATGTTCATAGATGGTCTTCTGGTATACTTAAAATCAAAAGAAGAGCGTGAGGAACATTTAAGGATAGTGTTAGAAATTTTGAGAACTAAACAGTTACATGCAAAGTTTAGTAAATGTGAGTTTTGGTTGGATAAGGTTACATTTCTTGAACATGTGATATCTGCTAAGGGGGTGTATATGGATCTTAATAAGTTCATGGTGATTGTAAACTGGGAGGCACCAAGAAATATAATGGAGATATGAAGCTTTTTAAGTTTGGCAGTTTATTATCGAAGGTTTGTATAGAATTTCTCAATTATTATGTCACTATTGATGAAATTATTGAGAAAAAAATGTGAAATTTAAATGGAATTCAAATTATCAACAAAGTTTTAAAATTTTAAAGAGAAATTAATCACTGCACCAGTATTGACTTTGTCAGTAGAAGAAGGTCATTATATGGTACATAGTGATGCTTTGAAGTAAGGGCTTGGTTGTATATTAATACAAAATGGAAGGGTAGTGGCATATGCATTATGACAATTAAGGCCGCATGAGCAAAACTATCCCACGCATGACTAGGAATTAGCATAAGTGGTATTTGCATTGAAGATGTGGAGACATTACTTGTATGAAGTCACCTGTCAATTATTTACAGATCATAAAAGTCTGAAGTATATTTTCACTCAAAAAGAGTTAAATTTGAGATAGAGACACTGGGTGGAGTTATTAAAGGATTATGATTGCACGATAAAGTATCACCTAAGAAAGCTTAACGTAGTTGTGGATGCGTTAAGTTAAAAATTAAGTGGAAGTTTGTATCATATCTGCATGGCTAAAATACCATTGTTAATTGAATTGAGGAAGCTAAATGCTGAGTTTAAAGTGGATACCTTTAGTGGAGTGTTAGCTACTTTAAGAGTAAAGCCGATCCTAATATAAAGAATTTTCACAACACAGCAGATGGATGAAAAAATAAAAAAGCTGTGTAGTGATGTGAAAAGTCGAAAGGTGAAAGATTTAAATTGCAGCGAAGAAGGAATTTTGAAGTTCAGAGGTAGATTGTATGTGCTAAACGTGAAGAAATTGAGACGAAAAATAATGGAAGAGGCTCATTGTTCAGTGTATGCTATACATCCAGGAAGTACAAATATGTATAAGATGCTAAAAGAAAATTACTGGTGGAAAGGGATGAAGGGTGACATAGTAGAATTTATGTCCAATTATTTGACCTGCCAACAGGTGAAGGCTGAACATAATCATCCTACAGGGTTACTACAATCCTTACCGATTTTTGAGTGGAAGTGGGAACATATCACAATAAATTTTGTGGTAGGATTACCAAAAACCTAGTAAGGAAATGATGCTGTATGGATAATCGTTAATCGTTTGACGAAATTAGTGCACTTTTTACCTATCAAAATCAGCTAAAACCTAAATAAATTGGCAAAGCTATATGTGACGGAGATTGTGAGGTTGCATGGAGCACCAGTGTCGATTGTATCAGATCTTGATCTAAGATTCACATCACGATTCTAACTGAGTCTACAAGAAGCTTTAGGTACTAAACTAAGATTTAGTACAGCCTTTCACCCTCAAACAGACGGCCAATATGAATGCACCATCCAGATATTGGAAGATATGCTTAGAGCGAGTGCGTTGGATTTCGGAAGCAATTGGGATAGGCAAGTATCATTGATGAAATTTGCTTATAATAATAGTTATCAAAGTAGTATTGGCATGGCTCTATTTGAAGTATTGTATGGAAGAAGATGCAGAACCTTCATCTGTTGGGAGGAAGTTGGAGAAAGGAAGTTATTGGGTCTAGAATTGGTGCAAATGACTACCGAAAATATTCATATAGTTCAAGCAAATTTGAAAGCAGCCCAAGATAGACATAGAAGTTACGCCAATTTGAAATGAGCGGATATCGAATACAACATTAGCGAAAAAGTATTTCTAAAGATATCACCGTGGAAGGGCATGCTGAGATTCGACAAGCGTAGCAAGTTAAGCCGAAGGTTTATTGGACCATACGAAGTGATTGAACGTGTTGGACTGGTAGCTTATCAGCTAGCCTTACCCCCTAATATATCTAGAATTCATGACGTATTCCATGTATCAATGCTGAGAAGATATAGAAGTGATCCTTTGCATATACTACGAGAACAACCAGTAGAGTTGAAGAAAAATCTAAGCTATGAGGAAGAACCGGTATCGATCTTAACTAAAGATCAAAAAGTATTGCGCAATAAAGTTATCCCTTTAATTAAAGGGCTGTGGAGGAATCTCACCTATAAGGAAGCAACATAAGAATGAGAGGAAGATATGAGGCACCGATACCCATAACTATTTTCTTAAGTGCAAGGTAAACCATATTTTAGTACTCCTCAAATTTCAAGGAAGAGATTTTTAAGTGCAGGAGAATTGTCAGATCCGTACCCGAATAATTAATATTATTTTCAGGTAGGCCTAAATTGTATAGAAAATAAGTTTAATTGAAGGACTTAATTGAAACAAATAAAGTTTGGAGACTAAACAGTAAAATGATATCAACCACCATTTGTAAAAAAAAAAAAAAGAATGACATGTCGGCTGCAGGAGAGGGTGAGGATGACTCACCCACTTCCTTGCCCAAACCGTCCATAAAAATGAAGGATGTTGGTACCAAAAGTTTTTTGGTACCAACAACAACTTAAGAAAAAAAAAGAGACAAAGCAAAACAAAGAAGTGAAAAAAGAATTGGTGAGCACGTCTTTTTCTTCCTCTGTTCATTTATTTATTTATTCTTTCTTGTCTCTAGCATGAAGATGGAATCCTTATATATATATATATATATATATATATATATATATTGTTTGCTGAAATTTGATTCTTAGTGGATGTGAAATCCAAAGTCCTTATCTCTTTGATGTTATATATCCAAGTTTATAGGAACCAATTGTTTTATTAATTTTGTTTGTAAAACATATAGAGATTAAAAGTTAAATATTTATAATTACACAACTAAAGTAGGTGCAATAAGAATGACCCTGTACATCATTTCTATATTTAATTAATAAAAAAAGTAGTAAATATGTATATATATATAAACAAATATTGGTAATTATGATGATAAAACCTTGTAACCCAATATAAAGTTTAAATTATTCTTTCCTAAGTTTAAACTTTTTTAAAAATTTATTTAATTATTCTTTTAATTAATCTAATCAATTCTATACTCAATATGTCGGGTCCGTATCCGAATATTTAATAATATATTTGGGTAGGACTAAATTATAAAAAAATAAATTTGAATGAAGAACTCAATTGAAAAAAAAAATTAAGTTGATGGGCTAAGTTGTGGAATGGCTTTAACCAAAAAAAAACTAAACTTACGCGTGTTACATGCAGGAGAGGGTTAGAATTGACTCACCAATCTCCTTGCCAAGGACGCCATGGCCAATATATATATAAGCATGGAATTGGTAAAAGAAGCTCTTGGGGATATCAAAAGCTTCACTTTAAAAAAAAAATTAGCAAAGGATGGAAACGAAAATTAGGTGAGTGGATACTTATTTCCTTTTACTTATTAATTAATTAATTTGTTTGTTTGTTTATATAATTTGTTATTTATTTTGCTAAATTAATTTATTTATCTCGTTATATATATATATATATATATATATTGTTAATTATTTTTCCAATTATTTATTTATTTATGTTATTTTGATGCATTTAATTTTTATTGCAATTAAAAATTTTCTTGATGAAAAATACATTTTATTTTATTGATTGACTTGAATTGGATAAATTATTTTGATTTCTCTATTTTTGTTGATATGATATATATTGAAAATATGATTAATTTTGAGCATATGTACATTGAAAAAAAAGTTGCAATAAAACTGTGTCCGGGGTACGACAGAGTTCAATGAGATGTAAGACTGTGTCCGGAACACAACGACTCATGTTATTTCCTGTATCCGGGATACAATAATATGTGATTATGAAAGTCTTTGGAGCTACTTTGAGTGGTTAATAATAATGGTATGTATACTTGGTCCGAACCTTCAATGTGCTGATTAGTACCCACCACATTGATAGCAACCTGGTTATATACTATTTAAACGAATCATTTGTGATCCGATTATATATTTAAGTTGTTTTAAACATTTCGGTTGAGCTGTTGTGATTAAATAAAACTGCTATGTTTCTGCTGATGCTTTACTTATAAACACATATGTTGATTTATTTTCTTAGATTTAAGTAATTAGAAATAATCGCTTATTTTATACTATTTTTGTTAATATTGAGTTGATTGTGAAACTAGTTACCGGGAGTGTATATTTAGTCTACTCACTGGGTATTTTCTACTAAAATACTCACAACTCCCTTTACAAAATTTATTATTCTTTCAGCTTAGTCGCCTGTAAATAGTTGTACAACTTTATGGTAATGCACTAGGTTTCCCAGATGTTAGATGTGCTGGAGGAGGAGACTAAGATTGTCGATTATATTTACCATGACCCGGATGCGGTTTTATCATTTCAAGTGACCACCGAGCCGATAGTATTATGATACAGAACCTGCACTCGGAGATTTGAAATTACAGATGGGTACCTAACTGTTATCATTGTATTTTATGAGACCAACCCCGATGTCCAAGTGACTTTATCTTGGACTTAGCCACTGTTACTGATCATCCACTTTTTGCTAGATGAGGATTGAGAGTTAAGATTGTTGCTGCTATATTGGGTATATATATGAGGGTAGCTCATCCTAGGGTAGTTAGGCTACCACCCTCTAGGGTTGATAGGGCTTTTTATCCTTTTTGGTGTATTATTTTTGTATATCTTGATAGCCCCTTACCCTAGTCTCTCCTCACTGCTGAACACTAGAGATGTACATTATTTGCTGATATAGATATATATGTACATTATTTTATTCCTTTTGATGAGTTTAATCTCTTACCATCTATGTTATATAGTAAATGGTGAATGTTATGTATATTTGGTTTAGTTATTATGAATCAAGCAAAATTATTAGATAAATTAATAACCTCAATAGGAAGGCATTAAGGCATAGTTTTGTTTGGTACTTTTTGAGAAGTGATACCCTTCTGTGCTGATACTCCATGCTGAACGGTCCGGGTTATAAGTCTGCCAGACGTGGGTGCCGGTGGGGAAGGGTGTCACAAGTTTTGGTATCAGAGCCTGGTTTTAAAAAGTTTAGAATATAAGGATAGGAATGATGCATATTTTGAAAATTTAGGTAGTGAGAATGATATTGTTAATAACTTTTGAAGTCTAAGTCATGAAAATTTGAGATTTGGAAAGAATTTATGTGATGACTGAATAGTGACAATTGATGATTGATGAGTACTGAATGAATTTATATTGAATTGCATAAGATTAAGTGATGGCAAGAATTAAGGGAGGTGGTTTAGGTGTTCAAGGTAGACCTAGAGGTAGACTGAGAGGCCGAGGTAGGGGCCGAGGTACCCAAGTGGGTAGAATAGATATAGTAGAGAGGGGTGAGGCTGCGAATCGAAGCAGGATTGCACCGTGAAATGAGACTCCATCTAAAGCCTCTGTTAGCAACAAAAGATGTAATGGATGTGCATGTGGTACAGAGAGTGAACAAGGTAGTTCAATGTCGAGGACGAAGATACTAAATTTCAACGTGCTGAGGTGAGCACAAAACGGGTCGCAACCAATATCGGAGCGTGAAAACATAGGTAACCTAGTGCCACCAATAATGAATATGAATGCTGTCGAATTAATATGAACTATGGCCGCAACATTGGCAGAAAAGGAAAGAGAAAAGTATAAAAGGCCTGGAGACGTGATTGAGCACGTAAAGAAGTGCGGGGCATATGACTTCTATGGCACATTAGATCCAGGTCAGGCTGACAAATGGATCAAGACCATGGAGAAGGCTTTTACGACCTTATAACTGAGCAATGAAGAAAAGATGAGCAACATTTATAGGTTGATATTCAATAAAGCCGATGATTGGCTGACTCAAATTCAGAATCTCTACGGGGAGGCTCTGAACTGGCAGGTGTTCCAAGAAGAGTTTCACAGAGAATACCTGACAGAGAGTTATCAAAAAGAGAATATGGCTATGTTCACTAATCTTGTACAAGGATCGATGATGGTAAGGGAATATGTAGATAAATTTAAAGATTTATACAAATATGCCAAGGATATCTATCCTACTGAAGAGAGGAAGACTGAGAAGTTCAAAGAAGGTTTGCACATATCCTTAAGAGGAAAGCTGAACCTATATGGAACTACATTCCGAGGCTGGGTTGAGAAAGCAATGGAGTAGGAAAAGCTAGATAAAGAATTTAAATCTTCGACTCAGACTCGACGAAATCAGCAGCCGAGTCATCGCCACAACCCTGAAGAAGGAATGAGGAATGACGATTGAGATTCTCTCCTTATTCCAAGAAGCAATATGATGTTAGAGGGTGGAAACCGATCCCAGGGAAGTCAGAAGTCAGTTAGACAGTCGGTGAGACTGTTAAAATAAATAAATACTGGATATGGCACACAGGATAGATATGCATTGCCTTAGTGAAATATATATAGGAAGAATCATTCAGGAATGTGCGGTCAGTTGGAGGTTAGATGCTTCCGATGTAATGAGATTGGATATTATACCAGAAGCTGCCCAAAAGCACAATTAGGAGAACCGTCAGTATAAGTATCATATACTCCTCGTAGTGAGCGAGGTAGAAGATCAACCAAAGTAGGAAGGCCTACGAATACAGCCAAAGAAAGAAATAAAATAGTACAACCCCAACAAAATCAATTAGGAGAGCCGAGCACTGCAGTAAGTGGTACGCAATAGGTGAGGATCTATATTGTCATTGAGAAGGAGGCAAAAAAGTCCCCAGATGTGATAGCGGGCAAGGCTCGCATCAACGGTAAGTTAGTATGTATATTGATTGATCCTGGTGCCACATATTCATTCATATCAATAACTTTTGTAATGCATGATAAACCTAAAATGAATGACTTGAATGAACCTGTAGTTGTGAGCATGCCTATGAGTATGAGTATTGTGTGTAAGAATATGTATAGGAATATTTTGATAGAAATTGATGGGGGTAAAATGAAATGGAATTTCATACCCCTACATCTTGATGAATTTGATGCAATACTCAGGATGGATGGATTGTGCCATTACCAAGCGAATATGAATTACTTCGCTAGGCAAGTAAAGTTGGAAGGAGAAGATGGAAGGAAGATAGTATTTATTGGAGAAGATAGGAAGACTCCCATTACGATAATTTTGATGATGAAAGTCAAAAAATATCTTAGAAAGGGGTATGAAGCTTATCTAGCTTCAGTAGTAGAAAAAAGAAAGAAATGTGCAAAATTGAAAGAACTACCGGTAGTACACGAGTTTGAGGACGTGTTTCCTGATGATTTACCAGGATTACCACCAGAACGAGAGATCGAGTTTGAGATTGAACTTGCTCCTGGAATAACTCTTATATCACAAGCATTGTATAGGATGGCTCTAGCAAAATTGAGAGAATTAAAGGTGCAGTTAAAAGAACTACTGGATAAAGGATTTATTCGACCAAGTTTTTCACCTTGGGGTGCACCTGTGCTGTTCGTAAAGAAGAAGAATGGATCTCTTCGGCTGTGTATAGATTATAAACAGCTGAATAAGGTCACAATCTGGAACAAATATCCTTTACCCAGAATTGAAGACTTATTCGACTAACTGCAAGGAGCGAAAGTGTTCTCGAAAATTGACTTACGCTCTAGTTATCATCAGTTGAGGATCAAGTAATCCGACGTGTCAAAGACTACATTTAGAATGAGATATAGACAATACGAGTTCTTGGTAATGCCATTTGGACTTACGAATACACTAGCTGCATTCATGGATTTAATGAATCGTGTATTCAAACCGTATCTAGATAAGTTCGTGATCGTGTTCATTGACGACATTCTAGTGTACTCGAAGTCAAAAAAGGAACACGAGGAACATCTAATGATAATATTAGGGATTTTGAGAGCTAAATAATTATATGTGAAGTTTAGCAAATGCAAATTTTAGTTGGATAAGGTTATATTTCTTGGGCACGTGATATCAGCTGAAGCAGTATACGTGGACCCTAGAAAAATTACTACGATTATCAATTGGGAGCTACTAAGAAATGTAATAGAAATACGAAGCTTCCTAGGATTGGCAGGCTACTATCGACAATTCGTGCAGGATTTCTCAATTATTGTGTCACCATTGATGAAATTATTGAGAAAGAATATAAAATTCGAGTGGAACTCAGATTGCCAATGAAGTTTTGAAATCTTAAAGGAAAAAATGGTTACAACGCTGATATTAATATTACCAGTTGAAGGAGGTCATTATGTGGTGTATAGTGATGCCTCAAAGTAAGGACTTGGTTGCGTACTAATGCAGAATGGAGTAGTGTATGCGTCAAGGCAACTAAGACCACATGAGCAGAACTATCCCACACATAATTTAGAATTGGTAGCAGTAGTATTCACGTTAAAGATATGGTGACATTACTTATATAGAGTTACCTATCAAATATTCATGGACCATAAGAGCTTGAAGTATGTCCTAACCCAGAAGGAGTTAAACTTGAGATAAAAATATTGGGTGGAGCTATTGAAGGATTATGACTGTATAATCGAATACCATCCTGGAAAAGTTAATGTAGTTGTGGATGCACTGAGTCAGAAATAAGGTGGAAATTTATATCATATCCATACAATAATGATGTCATTATTAATTAAACTAAGGAGGCTGAACGCTGAACTTATAGTGAGTACCACCAGTGGAGTTTTAGCCACTTTGAAGGTAAAACCGATGCTATTAGAGAAAAATTATGGCAGCATAAAGTGTGGATATAGAAATGAGCAAACTGTGTGAGGATGCAAAAAGTGGAAAAATGAAAGAATTGAATTACAGTGAAGAAGGAATCTTGAAGTATGCTATGCATCCAAGAAGCTCGAAGATGTATAGAACACTGAAGGAAAATTATTAGTGGAAAGGGATAAAAAGTGAAGTAGCAGGATTCATATCTAAGTGTTTGACATATTAGCAGGTAAAGGCTAAACACAAGCATCCTGCAGGATTACTACAATCCTTGTCGATTCCTGAATGGAAGTGGGAACACATCACTATAGATTTCGTAGTGGGACTATCGAAGACCCAACTAGGACATGATGCTGTAAGGGTAATAGTAGATCAGTTGACAAAATTAGCACATTTCTTACCAGTTAAAGTTAGCTACAATTTGAATAAATTAGCTGAGCTTTAGGTAAAAGAAATCATGAGACTACATGGAGCCCCATTATTGATCGTATCAGATCATGACCCTAGATTTACATCATGATTTTGGCCGAGTTTACAAGAAGCGTTGGGTATTAAACTAAAGTTTAGTATAACCTTCCATCCTCAAATGGACGGTCAATTCGAACGCACCATACAAATTTTGGAAGATATGCTTAGGGCTAATGCATTGGATTTCGGGGGTAACTAAGATAAGCAAATATTATTGATGGAATTTACTTATAACGATAGCTACCAGAGTAGTATTGATATGGCTCCGTTCGAAACACTTTATGGAAGGAAGTGTAGAATACCTATTTATTGGGAGGAAGCTGGAGAAAGAAAGCTATTAGGTCCAGAATTGGTGCAGATAACTACAAAAAATCTTCGGATTGTTCGAGCCAACATGAAAGTGGCTCAAGATAGACAGAAAAGCTATGCCAACTTGAAGCGAGCCAATATTGAATACAATATGGGAGAAAAGGTGTTTCTGAAGATATCTCCATGGAAGGGTGTACTGAGGTTCGGCAAACACGGCAAATTAAGCCCGAGATTTATAGGGCCTTATGAAGTAATCGAGCGTGTTGGACCAATAGCTTATCGACTGGCTCTACTCCCAAACTTATTAGGGATTCACGATGTCTTCCACGTGTCGATGCTGAGGAGATATAAAAGTGACCCTTCGCACGTACTACTAGAATAACCCGTGGAACTGAAAGAAAATTTATGCTATGAAGAAGAGCTGGTATCAATCATTGCTAAGGAACACATGTACTATACAACAAGGTCGTTCCGCTAGTTAAAGTGCAGTGGAGAAAATTATCCTCGCAAAGAAGCCACATGAGAAGGAGAGGAGGATATGAGGCATCGGTACCCACAATAATTTCTACATGATTGAATAGTATGTACTTGCGCCCTCAAATTTCAAGGATAAAATTTCTTAAGTGGGGAAGAATTGTCGGGTCCGTACCCAAATATTTAATAATATATTTGGGTAGGACTAAATTATAAAAAAAATAAGTTTGAATGAAGAACTTAATTGAAAAAAAACTTAAGTTGACGGGCTAAGTTGTGGAATGGCTTTAACCGCAAAAAGAAAAAAAAAACTAAACTAAACTAAACTTACGCGTGTTGCATGTAGGAGAGGGTGAGGATTGACTCACCCATCTCCTTGCCAAGCACGCAATGGCCAATATATATATAAGCATGGTATTGGTAAAAAAAGCTTTTGGGGATATCAAAAGCTTCACTTCAAAAAAAAAATTAGCAAATGATGGAAACGAAAATTAGGTGAGTCGATACTTATTTCCTTCTTACTTGTTTATTTATTAATTAATTAATTTATTTATATAATTTGTTATTTATTTTGCTAAATTATTTATTTATTTATTTATCTCGTTATATATATATTGTTAATTATTTTTCCAATTATTTATTTATTTATTTATGTTATTTTGATACATTTAATTTTTATTGCAATTAAAAACTTTCTTGATGAAGAATACATTTTATTTTATTGATTGACTTGAATTGGATAAATTATTTTGATTTCTCTATTTTTGTTGATATGATATATATTGAAAATGTGATTAATTTTGAGCATATGTACATTAAAAAAAAAAGATTGCAGTAAATCCGTGCCCGGGGTACGACATGGTTCAATGAGATGTAAAACTGTATCTGGGACACAGCGACTCATATTATTTCCTATATCCGGGATACAGTGATATGTGATTATGAAAGCCTTTGGAGCTAATTTGAGTGGTTAATAATAATGGTATGCATACTTGGTCCGAACCTTCAATGTATTGATTGGTACCCACCACATTGATAGCAACCTGGTTATATA
Source organism: Macaranga tanarius (assembly GCA_949673435.1). Lineage (NCBI taxonomy): Eukaryota > Viridiplantae > Streptophyta > Magnoliopsida > Malpighiales > Euphorbiaceae > Macaranga > Macaranga tanarius. Next base: position 31,162 of record CATIWO010307920.1, read on the forward strand.
CTATTGAAACGAATCATTTGTGATCCGATTATATATTTAAGTTGTTTTAAACATTTCAGTTGAGCTGTTGTGATTAAATAAAACTGCTATGTGTCTGCTAATACTTTACTTATAAACACATATGTTGATTTATTTTCTTGGATTTAAGTAATTGGAAATAATCATTTATTTTATACTATTTTCGTTAATATTGAGTTTATTGTGAAACTAGTTACCGAAAGTGTATATTTAATCTACTCACTGGGTATTTTCTATAAAAATACTCACCACTCCCTTTGTAAAATTTAGTTTCCTTTTAGCTTAGTCGCCTGTAAATAATTATACAGCTTTATGGCAATGCACTGGGTTTTCCAGACATTAGATGTGCTGGAGGAGGAGACTGAGATTGTCTATTATATTTTCCACGATCCGGATACAGTTTTATCATTTCAGGTGACCACCGAGCTGATAGCGTTATGATACAAAATCCGCACTCGAAGATTTAAAATTACAGATGGGTACCTAACCATTATTATCGTGTTTTATGAGACCAACCCCGATGTCCAAGTCACTTTATCTTAGACTTAGGCACTGCTATTGATCATCAACTTTTTGCCAGATGAAGGTTAAGAGTTAGGATTGTTGCTGCTATATTTAGGTATATATATGAGGGTAGCTTATCCTAGGGTAGTTAGGCTACCACCCTCTAGGGTTGATAGGACTTTTTATCTTTTTTGGTGTATTATATTTATATATCTTGATAGCTCTTTACCATAGTCTCTCCTCACTGCTGAACACTAGAGATGTACATTATTTGCTGATATAGATATATATGTACATTATTTTATTCCTTTTGATGAGTTTAATCTCTTGCCATCTATGTTATATAGTAAATGGTGAATGTTATGTATATTTGGTTTAGTTATTATGAATCAAGCAAAATTATTAGATAAATTAATAACCTCAATAGGAAAGCATTAAGGCATAGTTCTGTTTAGTACTTTCTGAGAAGTAATACCTTTCCGTGCTGATACTCCGGGTTATAAGCCTGTCCGATATGGGTGCTGATGGGGAAGGGTGTCACACAATAAATACTAATAATAGAAGAAAATAATCTTTTAGTGTTTAATAAAAATATTTATATATGTATATATAATTCAATGAAATATTAGACATATTAATTTTATAATCAAAGAAAGTTATAAATACAATTGAGTTTATTTAAATATTATGTAATTGAAGAAAATTATAAATATAGTTGAGTTAATTTAAATTCCTTAATGGGGAATTGATGAAAATGATAGTAAGAAGTATTAAAGGGAATAAATAAGAATGAATAAAAATGAGCACAAGAATATATGTCTATATGGGTTGTAAGACCATGCCCGGGACATGGTAGGGTCTGTGAAATATAAGACGGTGTCTGGGATACTGTAATTTACTTATTTTAATTTAATGTAAGACCGTGTCTGGGGCACGGCAATTGAATGAATTGACAAAATTAATTGTTAAAAGTGGCTATATTGTTTATAACTATCTTTAGGATAAAACTCGAGATTTATTATGCCTTTGGGGCGAATCCGAGTGGTAAAATATATGCATAATATCTTATTAGAACTTCGATATGTTGAACGGTACCTGATACATCGATATCCTCTTATATATGTGTTTGGGTGCTCATTATTCTATCTATTATTCATTTTATTTCAACTAAAAACTTTTATACATATTTACAAGTAATAATTCATGTTGATTGAAATTATATGATTATATTTAAGAATGTTGAAGTAATTATCTTTATGAGTAAAATAGTATTGTTGGTTAGAAATTTAAAATTTAAAGTTGGAAATAAATATGATGGTATTTAAGATAATTAAAAATGAGATCATCATTAATGTTTCGGGGCGGTAATAAATTTATATATAACTATCCATATCCATTCCTTATTGTGCATGTTTTAACCTCTTTAGTATAGCCTTCTTCATTTATTTTGATGTTGATACTATGATTCATATCCTAAACTAAATTCCTATTATTCTATCCGCTCACTAGGTATTTTCTTATGAAAATACTCACCACTCAATAGCTGTACATGAGATGGCCCAGACATACGAAGTTAATGGTACAGAGATGAGACTATATACTTTATCTGCCATGATACAGATGCTATCCTTTCATTTAGAGTCTCACTAGAGATGATTGCGGTGGACTATTATATGCATACGGAGAGGATAAACTTCATGGATGGTTATTTGATGATGATCTCCATGACTTATGAGACTGCTTCTGGTGTTCGGGTCTCTTTGACCTGGATATAGACGTCCCCAGACTCTACATCTTCTCACTTTTTTTTCCATATGGGTTGTGTGATAGAGATGTAACTACCCCTTTTGATTGTAGATATGGCAGTACACCCTAAGGCTAGTTAGGCCACTTTTATGGGGTTATTGGGTTATACCATTCTTTTTGGTGTATTGTTTGTATATATTTGGATAGCCCTTTCCCTATGTCCCTCATCTGTTGAACATTATCTATTTATTCTATTTATATATATAAGTATATATGTATATATTTCATATCAGTTGGGTTTACTTAGTTCTTACCATCTATTATATGCTTTTGGTTGAATGATATTTTGTTTATATAATTATAAATTCTTAGTGATTGGATGTTATGTTAGAACAGTTTCGATATAGAAGTGATGCCTCTTCACGCTGGTACTCTAAGTGAGATAATATGCGTTATATAATTATCTGACGGGGTGCCGGTGGGGAGGGGTGTCACTTATACTATTTGATATGTGATATCAGAATAGACATGTGGATATTCATATGATGGATGGATCGAACTGTGACGTAAGATTTGTGATTGCATGAAATTTCATTTTTATCAACAATTGGAATCTTGGACATAATGGTGCATATATTCCTTTGACCTGAGGTGACTTGGTCATCCATATATGGTTGGTTACAGTTTGTTATCGCTTATATACATATGCTAGTCATGTATGGGTATATGGCGTGTGGTGGCTTTAGTCGGTAATATATAGGGATGAGTGATCGGTCAAGATTGAAAATTTATTACCTAGAGTGAACCAGGATAAGATCTTATAATATTTAAGTTATTCTTGATGAATAAGTACTTGACCAGGTCAAACTCGACTTACTCGAAAGGTATTTTGGTACTAGAAAAGAGTTTCTAGTAGTAGTCGTATTTTATCGAGAATTGAACTGAAGATGAGGTCATATGATTAAGGCAATTAGAGTTTGACTAAACTATGACTCTAGTCGATATCAGGATCTTATAATGAAGAGACATTTAGTGCATGGTAATTGTGTTATATGGTTCTTATGGATCTATATGTTAGGGGTCACTCATGACTTATAGGAACTAAATGTGATTAATTGGAATTTTCACATTTAGCATGGAAAGGTGTTTCCATAAAATTAAGTATTAATATTATTTCTCATTGTCAATTAGACTTGAACCTAGTAAGTCACACACATAAGAATTGCACCAATGATGATAATTATTAATTTAATTATTAATTAAAGAGTTTAATAAATTAATTAAATTAATTGAATTATATTTGTGCATGTGCGGGGATCTAGCATATCTCGAAATCTAAATTCAAAGGTTAGGACTAATTATGATTAATTAAATATTAATTTAGACTTGATTTAATTTGTGATATTAAGTTTAAGGACTAAATTAATATTCACCTCTAATTTTATTATAGATATGGGCCATGAGATGGACCATAAGTATTAAATATGATGGATAAGATTTGGGTTTTATTTAAGAGTTAAATAAACCCATTAGTTGTC
>CATIWO010308059.1:0-17816 GCA_949673435.1 Macaranga tanarius
AACTTATGGGAACTAAATGTGATTAATTGGGATTTTCACATTTAGGATGGAAAGGTGTTTCCATAATATTAAGTGTTAATATTATTTCCCATTGCCATTTAGACTTGAACCTAGTAAGTCACACACACAAGGGTTGCACTTCTGGAGATTAATATTAATTTGATTATCAATTAAAGAGTTTAATTAATTAATTAAATTAATTGAACAGGGTTTGCGCATATGCGGGTATCTAACATATCCCAAAATCTAAATTCAAAGATTGGGACTTAATTAAAATTAAATCAATATTAATTTGGACTTGATTTAATATGTGATATTAAGTTCAAGGACTAGATTAATATTTGACTCCAAATGCATTCACATATGGGTCATGAGATGGACCGTATATATTGATAAAGATGGGCCATGAGATGGACCATATATATTGATTAAGATAGCTATGAGATGGACCATGTATATTGATAAAGATGGACTTGAAATGGACTTAGGATGGGGCTTCATTTAAAGAGTTTAAATAAGCCCATAAGTTGTCTAGTTTGATGTGGAGTGGACCTTCTCTAAGTGTAGAAAAGCCCATATACCAATAACCTTAGCCCATATCTATTAAGTGTTAATGATATCAAGGCTAAGGTCATTCATATAACCAAACACCACCCACTCACTTGTAAAACCAAGCCATGTATATAGATGGAGTATAAGATACTCAATCTATTAAATGCATATAGCTTGAGTGTGAGACACTCAAGCTATAGCAATGCATGTGGCTTGAGTATAAGATACTCAAGCTATGGCTATGCATATGGCTTGAGTATGAGATACTCAAGATATTATCATATTGTTTATGTTGATAGTTAGTGGAGAGTGTAAAGACAACCAAGCCAACTAACTCCATTTGTACAATTGAGAGCAATTTGATATTAAAACAAAAGAGGGAAAAGGATTCAAAGTATCTTCTTATTTCCTCTTCTTCAAGTGTAGAGAATTAAAATATATACAAGGGTTGTGTGCTTTCAAGTTAAAGCCATTATTATACAAGATCAAAGTCTATCATCTATTAGAGGTTGCATCCTTGTTCCATACATTCAAGCTTGGAGTGGCTCTAACAAGCTCTTGGATCTAAAATAAAAGAGAGGCTTATGGGTAGAGCTTCACCATCCTTGAAGATTATCCTTGTGCAACTTCTGTGTTTCAAGCTAGAGACTTCACATTTGGAGAGCTAGAAGTTTGTAGATCAATATCAACCAAAGCTTATCAAGCATGCTACCAACTTAAAGTTTTATAAGTGTTACGAAACTCTTAGTTACTAGGTCTTATATTGTGAATGTATGACTTGGTTAGTTGTTGTTGATATGTTATCCTTGATGCATGTTTAGCTATATAAGAGTACATGTGATATGATCTATAGGCATGGATGTATTTCATATTTGTTGCACGTGTTGCATACAATCAAAAATTTTAAAAGTCTGCACTTTTAATTGTTACATGTTTACACATTTCTTCACTAACTACCATATTAACAATCACCGTACCCCCAGTAGGTATGGAGACACACATATTATAGACTAATGATTCAATGATGCCATGTATTTTCAATGCGAACTCATAGGATATAAAGGAACATATAGAGCCAGGATCTATTAAAATGAATGCAGTATGACTAAATATGGTAAAAGCACCCGTGACTATATTCGGTGTAACTGGAGCTCTTGCCTTGTGATGGCATACACCCTAGCTTGGCTTTGAACTTGCCTAATTAATCCTGTTGGTGTAGAAGTACTAACTTTATTCCCTCTTCCTCGACCTCTTCCTTGACTAATCTGAGGAGTATTCTCTCCCGTACTACTTTGACCCATAATTTGAGGTCCTTTAGCATTCTTCCTCGCTGGACAATCTTCAATAATGTTCCCCGGTCGGCTATAATAATAGCATACAATCACTCGAGAACCCTAGCACTCTCCAGAATGGAATCTGCCACACTTGTTACATGTAGAGGCAGATACACTGCTCATCGATTTACCTCTTCCTCTATCTCTTTGATTAACAAGTCTTCTAAATCCTCTACTGGAACTACTCCCTGTTGATTGAGTAGGTCAACTTGACCCTCTTCCTCAGAAACTGCTTTATTGGAAATCAGAACCTCTAAAAGATGATCCTCCCCTAGTTCTTACTGACTAAGAAGTAAACACACTGGTAGTCTTCTTCTTTTTGGCTTCCAATTCATTCCTTTCCATAATAATTTTCTCAGCTCGGATTGCTATCTCTAATAATTCTCTATATGTGGGTGGCTTTACTACTAACTTTTCTCGAATCTCCAGATTGAATCCCCTCTTAAATTTGTTCCTTTTAAGTTCGTCAATAGCTACCTCTTCAAGTGCGTACTTTGATAGCCTTACGAATTGGACTTCGTAATCGACTACATATAATTCTTCTTGCTTCAAGTTAAGGAATTCGAGTTTTTTTCTTATCTTTGTACACAGTCGACATATATTTATCCATAAATGCTTGCAAGAAATTTTCCTAGGTGATCATCATTGGCACATTTCAGCTTTCCGGTACTGTATCCCACCAGTCTAAGGCATCCTGTTCAAACAATGACACTGTGTAGTTTATCCTCTTTTCAGAAGTGCATTCAAACTGGTCTAGCACTCTCTCAGTACTTCTCAACCATTCTTCAGCCACCATTGGGTCGGTGGTTCCTATAAAAGCTTTAGCACCTTGCTTTCTAATCTTCTCAAAATTTTCATCAAGAGTGCTCTCATTCAGTTTTTGAGCCATCTCCTTTATAGCTTATACAAACTCTTGCATAAAAGGTGGGTAAGGAGCTTGTAGAGGAGGAGGAGGAGGAGGTTATGATAGGGATTGTGATTGTTCACCCAATGCATGCATAGGCTTTTGCCTATGTACAGACTCAAATGACTCTTTCAGGCTAATAGGAGGTGCTTGGTGTTCTTCCATCTTGAGATATACAACGCACATCAACTGCATGTCATCTCTAACTTATGCATGATATGCCATGAATGCAACATATTCCATATCCCAAGGGAATCTAATCCCTGCTCTGATACCACTAAATATGAGACTCACAACATGTGGCCTCAAATAAAACCAAACACGTGTCCTAAAGAATATACTCAATTATAATATGAGTATAAATATATGCCATACACAAACATTGTTTATCATACATCACAAATTAACAAGCAAGTGAAACAATTAATCAATGAAGTATAAAATAAATTTTTTTTATAGGCCTGCGACAGGGGACTGGCGGTCAGCAGTAGCTAGAGGCAGCCAGGGAGACTGGCAGTCTTTAGTCACTGGCGCTCGCCAGTGGCTAGAGGCAGCCCCTCCTCTGCTCTAGTTGAAACCTGCTTAAAACACAACCTATTGCAATGCACAAACACAATATGCTTCTTGAATAATAATTTCACATATATATTGCATAAATGGTTCATCCAAATAATATACAAAAGTTTGGTAAACATAATCATTTACATGAACTTCACACTCTAAATTCTCATATGCACATGCACTACATTACATATATCTAAATATTCATTGCATCATCATAAAATGCATGAGGTGTATGACAATGAAGATGGAAGATGGTTCACCAAGCATACCTCGGGCCTCTGGAAATCACTACTAAACAAGCTTTTAGCTCTTTCTAACTATTTCCTGAAAAATAGTTGCAAAGGGACGAGCTTGCGACTCAATAAGTAATTACTAATATAACTATAAATATATAACTATACATATATCACTTCTCAAGAACTAATTAAGTCAATATATAACAAATATTCGATAGACTAGGTTCAAACACGAGTTATACCTTTTGAATTCCAACACATACCAAGTATATATAGAATTTATGCTAAACATATACCAAACATATACACAAGGTTCAACGTACATTTAAAATACTTCTATCACATATTAATTCATTCATAGCACAACCATATAAAATAACAATCACATATTATCATATGAAACCAAACCTCATTCATTCATATCACAAAACTCATTCATTCATATCACAATACCACAATTTGGTATCCGGCCAAAACCACCTCACAAGCGCTTTTCTCACAAGTAGTCATATACTGAGACTATCCGTCCGGCTTAGTCCCAGTTCTTACACTTTCCTCATATTCTCACATATAATTATTGGGTAGCTATATGCCCAGCTCAGCTTGCCCATCTCACATTTCATCTTTTTACTTGTGACCACTACTGAGACTATCCGCCCGGCTCAGTCCCAGATTTCACAATCAGTGGAGGCTATCCGCCCGGCTCAGCCCCACTATCACACAATTTCCTCACGATTATCAATCAATCCATATACACATACACAATTCACATTTCAATAGCCATATACACTTCTCACCATATTCAATCAATCAATTCAACACAATTCAACATTCTTACAATATATATATATATATATATATATATATATATATATATTAATAATTACTTACATAAAAGTGTTTCAACTCCTTCAAATGCAAAGCTCTCATAGTGATTGGTATCTCCTCCATCCTTGTCAATGCCTACACATAACTACACATTAATACCACATAACAAATATGACTCTTGCATCCAACTTAACTAAATATAACTTGATGTTAAAGGTTCAATGTACCTAAATAATTCGCACACAAGTCCAAAAATCATCAAAATAATACTGAAGCTAGTTAAATGAGTCTACTTCCAATTCCAATTAGAATTACTTAAATCAAACATGTATGAAATTAATTATGGATTTTTGATTAAATCTGGGTAAAACAGAGTTAATAGGTTGAGCAAGAAAATACCGGGTCATGTTCGATAGTCTTAACATCAAAATCAACTCAAGCTCAAAACATAAAAGTTGTAGGAGACTCTCTAAAGTTTTTAGAGCCTCTAACCATGCTTAAATTAGAGGTCTATAACTCAAGATATGATCAAAATTGTAGGACTAATGCAAATAGAAAATAGAACACGAATTTCATAACAAATCAAACCTAACTCAATTAACCAAAATAAATACATAGCTTACCAAAATGATGCTCCAACAACTTATAGATCTCTTATATCTCCCCAAAATCTTTATTAGATGAGTAGAGAAATATTAAAATCTCCCAAAACAAATCAAAAACCACTCTTCTTCTCTACCTCCCAAAATCTCTACACACTCCACTAATACACAAACACACATATACATGCATAACAAGCCACCAATCAAAATTCACCATTTATGCAAGTTGGTCTTCCTCCCATAAATGCTGACTTATCACTTAATAAAATAATGCTAAATCTCTTAATTAAATATACATAAATATCATCACAATATCATTCTACCCCCTTAATGAACTTGGATTATTACATAGTAATTCATAACTTTTTAATGTGACAAATCAATCCAAACTTTCTTTACAATTGAGTCACTCTCTACCAATATGTACACACCCCAAACTTAAATATAATCCCTAACTCTACTCTATATGTCATGAAAATATAATGAATGTGTGACATGTCTAAAGTGTGGGTGTTATAGTAATTGTCCTTTCAATCCTGAAACAAACACATACAAGTTGGACTTTAGTCACTAAACTAATTTTTAGCCATCTTTTTATTTTTTTTATCTTGTTCATAGCTTATAGCCTAATGTCTTCTAGCATACCGATAATTTGCATTTGTCTAGTAACAAAAATCCATGAATTGAAGGATCAATAAAGTTATTGTCTACCACATATGTTTGCATCTTGAGCTAAAACATGCTCTACACCAGTTATGAGTTGGATAACATAACAAATCTTCTACTGCCTTTTGTGAAACCATCCCAAATTTCTCCAAAGTATCTTTGAACTCTTCCTTATATGTGCTCCAAGCACATATCCATAATTTCTTTTTTTTTTTTAGTTCTATTCCCCTTCATTTTTTTATTTCAATTAGAAAAAATGTGCTTTGCACACTACCTGTGCTCATCTTGAGGAAGCACAATCATGATAGTATCAATTAAACCCTGCCCATGTATAAAAAAATTTATAATTATTTTGCTCAAAAGTAATTAACTATTAAATAAAATGATAAGAAAAAGTATAACTTACCTTTTGCATATTAGAAATAAGGTTCAACTATGAGCCATCTCCAAATTGTAGTTCTTTACTAGCCAACATAAGAGCTGCTTCTAATTGTTCTTATTTTTTTTTGTCCATTACTATCCATGTAATTAACAATATATGGTCATTAACATCAAACCTTACTGCACTCAATAATTGCTCTTAGCATACACCCCTTAAGAAACATTCATCAAAACCAATAATTGGCTTGCAACTAAATTTTCACCCCTTCCTATGTGCATCAAAACATACAAACATCCTCTTAAATACCCTTTTCCCATGTTTTATTGATTCCTTTTATAAGTCAATTTCAACTTTGGTACCAAGATTGTTACTTTTCAAAGCTATAATATAAACCTTTAATTATTGAAATTGAGCCTTATAACTACCATCTAGTTCTTGAATAACTATCCTTTTAGCTCTTTTATACTTATCAAAACTACCATTGATTTTCAGTTCTTCTTTAAATTCAATCATCATGTCCTTAACTTTTGAAAATAGGATTATACCTTTTTTTTGAAATGACTAGCTAAAGCCTTAGCACCTACAAGAGAAGTTATAAAGTGCCTAAAGCATATATGTATAAGTGTTAAGTGTTTTAATAGCTAAATTAGGAATTTATTTTTCATTTTTTAAAATCCTCCATATAAATAGACAACCATCTTCATTTTAACATTTTGTATTATTGGGATTAAGCTTTAACTTATATCTAAAATGTAATGCATACTTGGATATTGGATCTCTTGCTTCTTTAGCATGGGAAAAGGTTATTCCAAGTATGAAATGGCCTTGGCCATCACAACCATCATATCTGACCCTTTCTATGGGTGGTGTTGTGTTGTCATATCTATCCACTAAGCCATCAGAACACTCATGATCCTGATCAATTGGATTACTCTATTCTTTTTCCTCATGTTTACATATATAGCCTTCTAGACCCACATAATTGTTACTAGGTATAGTAGTCCCTGCATTACTTCTACCACCTATTTCTAGTGCAGTTTTAGAGGAAGGTGCATTTGTATATGTAGATGCATTTTCAAAGGAAGAAGCATATGTAGGTCTAGGTGTATTTCAAATGAAGGTGTAGGTGTTGGTCTAGGTGTATTTTCAAAGAAAGGTATAGGTATTGGTCTAGGTGTAGTTTCAAAGGTAGCATCAGGTGTTGGTGCAGAATCATATGCACTTTTCACATTAGCATATGAACATTAAGTACCTATCTCAATATTCAATTATGCTAGAGAATTAGATCAATTTCCATATTCTGGTTCGTTATTGATAATTGGTCCATTATTTAGTTGTGCCTCATCCTCTATTTCATTAATATTCCTATTGTTTAATTCTTCCTCAATATATGTTTCGTTTATATTCTCCCTAACAAATTCATTCTCTTTATTAATTGCTTCTTCTATAGTACTATTGTTCCAACCTAATCTCTGACACCTAAGCCTCAAACAATAGGTATTAATCTCTTGATCATCATAAAACTCAATTTTCTATTACCCAAGCTAATATAATGTAAAACCTTTCTCACTATCTCATCATTATGTACTAAGCACAAACCATTATTTAATTTTTTTTAGGTTCAAGAACAAGTATTTTGTATTATACCAAAACCATAAGTGTTATGGTATCTATATAACATGTCTTTACAACATAAATAATTAACATCAAAGTCATACAATACAACAATATTACCATCAACATATTGTAGCTTATTGTTAATATAGTTCCAAGTACCACCAAAATGAAGCACAAGATTCATAATAGTTGCCATTGTTGAAAATAAAATAGAAAACAAAAAAATGCCCATTTAATCAATCATGCAAACCATTAAATCACAGTAACATTAACATCAACATCAAATAAAATATCGATTAAAATAATTGTCTTTTTATCCAAAATTAGACATACAATTACAATTACCTCTTGCCTGCGAACTACTGGTGAAAATAACTCTTTTACTTTTTTTATCCCTCCATTTACAACAAAATGACAATACCGACTACAAGATTCAAAAAGTAAATTGCTTGAGTGCTAAGGTTAGAACAAAGAGAAAATGGGAGTTTTCTTTTATCTTTTGTGAATATCTATGAGATAGTTAGGGAATTAGTGCAGGAGGCGCCAAAGATCTTGCTTCAGAAAACATTCATCTACGATAACACACATGGGCTTCACTTTTTCTTGCATGGTTGCCATGTCAATCAAAAAATAACATCAGTTTGTTTTCAAATCTATCCTCCATTTAAGAGGGGATTTAAACATTGTTTTGGAAAAAAATTGATTTATTTAGATAAAAGAAAAGAAAAGGCATATCTGGGCCTCAGGCTAACATCGGGGGTGAAATGCACCTTTGACCTTAATTTTTTTGGTCAATGATATTTTTGTACTTTAATAAATGTTAACAAAAATATTTTAGATAATTTTTTTCTCCTACCCATGTAGGAGAAATTCCTCGTACATCGTGAGGTGTCAGTTTCTTAAGATGCCAACAACTAATAAAAATAAAAGAGTGGTTCAAAAAAAATATAATAAAAGAGTTTTAACTCTTTAAAATCTCTCTCAAGAGTTAGGAAAATACAAAAAGACAACAATGCCCTTATGCACTAACAAACAAACAAAATAATTAAACAAAAGAGTTGTGCGATTGTAAATATCCTAATTTCTTAGCAAACAAATATAACAATAAAAAAGGGGCTTTTACTATAGTGCAAACGTTTGTATCTATACAAATGAAATTACAACTGTTAAATTAATTTTTATTTAATTACAACCATTAATTATCTTGGTGTATCAATACCTGTAAAATATATCAATGGTTATAACTAATTAAATTTTAATGTAACGGTCTTAATTCTAGTTGTATAGATACAACCGTTTGTATTGTAGAATGACTCTAAAAAAGGATGTTGTGTGATTACAACTAAAATATTTTTTTTATTAAAATATATTAATTATTATTTCTCTTGCATTTTTAATTGTTACTTAATGTTATATGAAAATGATAAAAAATTATATTTAGAATCATTAAAATATTTTTCTATATTCAAATTATACTTTATTTTTCATGACAAATTATTCTTTTATAAATTTTAAATATTAATATGTAAATAATATAATTTTTTTTATTGAAGTATTAGGTCCAAAATTAAAAGAAATGAAAATTAGAATGGATTAAATCTCAAATTGAAAGAATTGGAAAAAAAAAAAGTTGTGATTTATTAAAAAAATGAAAACGTCGTCTGTTTGAAAAATAAACAATGTCATTTGTTTGAAAAAAAAAAGAACAATGTTTTCAGAACAATTTTATTTGTTTATTTAGTGCATAAAGGTAATTTAATTGTTTTATTTGTTTGTTAGTGTATAAGGGTATTGTTGTCTTTTTATATTTTTCTAACACTTAAAAGAGATTTTAAAAAGTTACAACTTTTTTATTTTATTAGTTATTAGCGTCTTACACCTTACGAAGGAAATCCTCCAATATGGGTAAGAGAAAAAATTATCCAAATATTTTTTTTAGAGTCATTTTACAATACAAACAATTATATTTATACAACTGGAATTAAGACCGTTAGATTAATATTTTATTTAATTAGAAATATTCTACAGTGCAAACAATTGTATCTATACAACTGAAATTTATACCGTTAGATTAAAATTTAATTAATTATAACCATTGATATATTTTACAGGTACTAATACACCAACATAATCAATAGTTGTAATTAAATTAAAATTAATCTAGCGGTTGTAATTTTATTTGTATAGATACAAATGTTTGTACCATAGCAAAAATTTGTAATTTAATAAAAATTAATCTAACAATTCTAATTCTATTGGTACAGGTACAAACGTTTCTACCGTAACTAACAAAAACATTTTTGGAATAAAGGCCAATTAGACCCTTGACCTTTTCAGTCAAGGTCAATTAGACCCATTTTGACCTTTCAGGCCAATTTAGCCCCTTACTTTTAGATAAAGGGTCAAATTAACCCTAAAAATTACACTCATCTCCTTACTTTTTCACACAGGTAAATTAAAATCCTTCAACTAATTACAAAATCATCCCTAATGCTTAAGCTAGTTTACAAATTAGTCCATATATAAACAATAAAATAATTTTTAATCAATAATTTATTTTAATATTATTTTTAAGACCCAATTGTTTATATACGTTATAAAATTTTAAAAGAAATATAAATATATTTTATTTGCATGCAAATTTAACTATCCATTAGTATTTTTTGAAAATATAATTTAGTTAATTAATTAATTTTTTAAAATTATATTTAAAACTAAAAATTCATCTATGATTTAAAAATATTAATGTATACTTTAACATATAAAGATATGTATTAGTATTATATATTATTAGCTTTCATTAAATTTTTAACATTAAAATACTGAAAATATAATCATAACTTAAAATAAAGCTAAATTATAGTACTAAATAAAACTAAACTAAATCAATTCTCTATCATAATTAACTAAATTAGTATGTATACAAGCGCATAAGATATATGTGTGTATTTTTGCCTACATATACATACATTAAAATATAAATAATGGATGTTTAAAATATAATTTTAATGAAAACATTAGAGTAAAAATAAATTAAAGTAAAATTCAAACTATAAAAGATAACAATTCATAATTAAATATGTATATTAATGTAATATATTATTAAATTTTCAAATATTCTAAAGTATGAATAAATGTGAATTTTAAATATAATTTTTAAAAGAATATTGTTTTAATTTTTGAATATCTTACCAAATAAAATAAAAATCAATTTGTTAACTAGCTAAAATTACTAATAGATACTTAAATTTGTATATAAATAAAATATATTAAATATTTTTAAAAATTTATAAAGTATAAATAAATTTGGATCTTAAATATAATATTAAAATAAAATTATATAAAAATTGTTAATTAAAAAATATTTTAATTTCTTGACATATGGACTAATTTGTAAACTAATTAGACTATTAGGAATGAATCTATAATTCTTAAAGAATCTTTATTTACTTGTATCAAAAATTAAGGGGGTTAATGTAATTTTAATCTAAAGTTGAGGGCTAAATTGATTTAAAAGCTCGAAATGGAATAAATTGGCCTTAATGAAAAAGGTCAGGGGCTTAATTGGCCTTGACTCCAAACATTTTCCTTTGCTTCCGTAGGAAAAGAAAAAATCTAGAACAATCAAAAGCCTTTGTCAATAAGGAAGGCATTAAAAAAAACAGTTGAAAAGAAAAATTCCAAAGTCCGTTTACCATTTATTTGCGAAGGTCGAAACCCGAAAGGTAGTTGCAGTGAATTTTTGTGGTCGGATTTAAGGAAAATGGCGTTACAATGGATGATACTGACTTACGTGGTGGCAGCGGAGGCGGTTGTAGCAGGGATATTAACTATTCCGTCGCCAAAATTGTTGAAGTATAGATTGGTGTCTTTTGTCTCCCTCCTATTGCAACCGGCTCTCTTCATAGTCCCTTTTGCTGGCTTTCAGCTTCTGGGTTTTCCTCTTTTCTACTTCTATATATTTTATGTCTTGTTTCATTTTATTGATTTATTTATCGAAATGAAGGGCTTTGGTTATGTTAAGTTGATAAACTCTGAAATGGGTTTTTGGAATTTGATATTTTGGTTGCAGATATCTATTGGAAGAATGAGCATCGGTTGATGTGCACATCTGAGATCTGCACTGCTGCTGAGAGGGATCGTTATGAGAAATCTGTAAGTCTCCACCTCTTAGTTGTAATTTTAATTTATAGGATACTGTTCTGAGGGATTTTGGATTTGGAAGTATGTTTTAGATCAAGCTTGGATTGCTTTGAAAATGATTAATAATAGTGTTGGCGGTTGACTGATTGGTACTAACTTTATTGCTCTTTGCATTCAGTTTAATGGGAATATCACATTTGTCATGTTTTTAGACTGATTAATTTAGGGGAGGGGAAAATTTCCTTGTGTTCTTTGCGTAATTAGGCTTGTGTTGTCTTGAACTTAAGTGATTATATATACCTAGAATCAATTTCAAACTTCAAATGGATGTATTTTCAAAATGCAGATGTTAGGTTTCCTTGGAACTCTTCTTACAAAGAATGTTACTAATAGAATTGGTTATAGTGGACAAGTATAGGTATTGGTTATGGAAGGAAGAGTAAAATGATTTAGATGCTGTATTCTTGAGGTTTATAATTTTTTCCTTTTTTTTTTTGGTCCTTCAAAAGTTTGTTATATTACTGTTATACATTGCAGGAGTTTTCAGACTCTTGTTCTTAATTCTTCGGAAGAATCTAGAGAATATTAGCAGCTGCATTGTTTATTCATTGCAACGAATGGTGTATGGTTAACTGTGCTCTCAATGCTGGAAGTCATGATTCTTTCAGCTGGGCTTTGTAATGACATGGTTCCTAGGTTTAAGGTTCCTGGTGACAAACTATTTTAAAATATATCATTTGCGCTAAATACTGAAATCTGTTTGATATGTTACATAGTGTAAACTTTTACTCTTTGCTCCGTTGTTAGTGTATGTTAGAGGTAGCAAAATTGAACCCCTATCCGCTTGCCTGCCCAAATTTATTCATTAAGAATATTTATGCCTGTTTGCAATAATGTTGAAGAATGAAGATTCAATGGGTCCTAAATGGATTGTATTATTAGAGGCACTCTTGATTGAATTGCATGGCATTTCTTGCTGTCTATTTAAACCCATCAGGGATTAACAGATTCACTCATATCGCCACCCTAATTGTTTGTTCTTTTTTGCCACTTCAATCTCTTTTTCTCTCTTGTAATTTCATTTCATACTTGCTTTCACATTCTTTCCATGCATTAAAAATCATGAAAAATTTGAACATTTATTTTACTGAATTGTTTTAACATTTAGAATCAGCAATATGCAAATGGCTTATTGATGATAAGTGGGAATTAGGAGAATAAAGATGAATGCACAATTAACTATAGATCTAAAAATTGAGGTTTTCCTCTGACCTGACTCCCGAGGGATAGGATTGAACTAGTCTGGACTCCGGAATCCAGCATGCATGAAGTTTGCGTGCATGCATGACTGGTTTGTTTCTCTGAATTTTGTATAACAATGGGGATTTTGTATTTAAGGGCTTTCACATTCACAACGATCTTAATTTTAACTATCATTTAACAAAAAGCTGTATTTTGCAATATTGATATCATGTTTTACTATTACTTTAACAGGTAATGAAGAATTGTTTCACTGATGCAACCAATCAGTTTATATTTTTTTTATTATTTTTTTCAAAGAATCATAAAGTTGCATTCAATATCAGTAGAATTGTCTGCCTTTTCTCATGCTAATTTAATATCTGAGGACTGAGATGTAAACTAATTCCAAAATTCTATATAAGCATGGCTAGGACTCATATACACATAGAGAGTCATTGAAAGCATGTGCTTTATTTAAATGTCTGAACTCCCATACAAGCACACCGACGCATGCACAATGACATTCATATAAATGCATAGGTAACTATTATGGTTTGATTCTTAAACTTTCTCATAAGTGTATGTGAGTAGATTTCATAACTGCTAAAACAAATGATGGATGTAATTTGTCAGAATGTTACTTCTCAGGTGGTTGTGGGATGATTATCATTGCATGAATTGGCTTTCTAAAATTGGAATTTTCAAGCATTAACATTTGTAATTTGAAATGGGAAAATACAAAGCATGTTGCTGTAAATTAAGTTGGGAGACTGGGTTTCTTCCATTTCAGTCCCATCTTATGAGACTGAGAATGCGGAATACATACACTTTCAATAACACAAAGATTTTTACTCAGGTAGTGTTATTCCTTAAAATGTTGCATCCGTAAAAGCTGCTTGGTTTAGTATGAACCTTTCTGGTAGTTTGTGAAAGTTCCAATGGACCCTTTCCCTTGGAAGTCATTGAACAAGAGAAGTTCTCTCTCCCTGCATCTCCTAATGTTGCATTCCCTTCCAAGGCCCTTTTTTTTTTCGGCTGATCCCAAATCATCCCATATGCTTTCAATGTCAAGAAATGTTTTTTGATCTTGTCAGTAACATGTTTGCTATTAGTATTCGGGAAAGTGGATGTTTTCTATCATCATTTTCTCTGGTTGAGTTGGTGGAAAGACTTGTAGCAGCAAATCAGAGGATTCCTTTTTTTTTTTTTTGCCTTGTCCATTTTCTCCAGTAATGTCCTGTGCCTTTGATGCAGTACCAGGACAGCTTTAGAAAAAAACTGTTCTACACTGGAATTTCCGGAATTTAGGGTAGTTAGTATTGGGATCTTGCGTAAACAGTAGCATGAACCGTAACAGAGTTAGAAAAATAGAGAAAAGAATTCAAGGAGTCACCTATAAGTTGGGAATCACACATACGGAAAAGGAAGAATTGAACCATACAATTCTAGTCACAGGAATCTTATTTTATTGAATCTGAAGAAAACTCTCCTTAAAAACATAAAAACATAGGTATTCATAGGCTAAACCTAAACCTAGATCTAAACATAATCCTAGGACTTAAACCCTTAGAAAAAAAATTAAACAATCCAAAATGATCAAAGATTCATAAATAAGAGTTAAAAAAAAAAAAGTAAAGACTCCTAAAAAATCGAGTTTGCTGTTCCAGGCAGCAAAGTTAGATACAAAACCCTACTTAAAAGATGTCTTTCCAAATCCCTTGTGACTGAATCAATCCTCAACTGACAATTCCCTGTAGAACCTTGTCATGGATCAAGCTTTATATGCTTTTTTTTTCTTTTTAAGGATTTGGTCTGTTAAATGTTATGTGGCATACTCATTTTCTGAGTTGGTTTACCAAATTTGGTCATTTCAGTTCAAGTTCCGGTTTGAGATATTGGAGAATATATGTCTGTAGGTAATTAGGATGGTAGATTGGGTTTCTGCCATCTTATCTCAATCTCATGACAAAGTGACAACTTGTAGTACAATTTTTTAATTAAGTTGCAAATTATTCTGTCTTTATGAGTTTTCTGACATGGGATGTTGTGCAGATCTACAAAGCTCAAAGGAATGTGATTTTATGTGCTTCAGCCTGTTTGCTTTACTGGTATGTGTCATGATATATTTAACGTATAATATAGAAGTGTCCTTGGTAGTCTAACCTTAGTTTATCGGCATCTGTGCAACGTGCCATTGCGCATGGATGCAGGTGTGTCTATCGCATATGCAAATACTACAAGGAGCTTGAAAGGTTGGAGGAGGTGGAGAAGCGGTACAAGGACCAGTAGTTGAATTGTCATTTATCCACACCTTAGAATTAGGTTCAGACAATAAGTAATGTTGTAATTTCTCTGTAAAATTTCTACTTTTCAGAGATATTCTGTTATAATTTGTGAATTTTATGCGTTTTTCAAGTGCATCCTTTGTGCTTGTGGTATGTTTCTGTTTTATGGATCTGAGGTCAGCTGCTGCTTTTTTCTGTTTTGTGTGAATGGCTGGTCGGGGAACTGGCAATTTCTCTTATAGGAGTAATTACATTCATTGTTTACTCTACAATACTTCCTAAATGTCTCTGGTTTTTTGGACTTATGATTACCCATTTTATTTGTCATATGAGGTAGTGGCATTGCATAGTTTTATTTAATACCCTTTGATTGACAAATTGGCAGTAAAGTGATTGTAACACAGAGGAAATTCTTTCATTTCTGATCTGATTTAATGATTTTAAGGTGAAAATGTCTGCCTTCGTAAATTTATGTTACACTTGTGCAGAAATGATGACAAATGTTATAGTAGGAACTGAAGCAACTGTCTCTCTTCTGTAGTCACAAGTTTCTTCTCATATTACATTGATTATAGGGTTGCCAAGTAAAGAAGGTATGGTGAAACTTGTTATATTGAACTCATAAAGGAAAAGCCAAAAAAAAATCCTCTGTAGATACAATTATTTTTCCCCTTAATATGTTCAATTAATTAAAAAAATAAAAAATTTTAAAAATTTTTCCACCGGAATTGGAGGTTATGTAACTGACGGAGCTCGGAAATACGTTTGGGTAGGGTATGCTTTTTTGTATTTATTTTGATTGTTCTTTGGTAGTGGTGGCAAAATGGGTGGGTTGGGTAGGTATAGGTTGGGTATGAATGGGTTAGACCTTTAATTATCTATTTACCCATTTATTATTTATATGGGTATCCATACCCATATAACCCATATAAATTTTACTCACCCATTTATCCATATAGACCCATTTATTATTAAGAAAATTTCCTTATATGATACCTTATATTTTTATTTATTACAATCATGTCTTTTCCCCTCTTCATATGTACTCTTTTTTTCTTTTTCTCTTTCAATTTTGTCCTTTGTTTTGTTTTTATTTTTTCCTATTTTTTTCTCCTCCCATTTTTTTTTCTTCTTATTTTTTCACCATCTCATTTTTTTTTTCTACTATTCTCCCATTTTTTCTTTTATTCTTTTTATTTTCTCATTATTTTTTCAACCTCCTTTTCTTTTTTTTTTCTTTCCTTCTTTTTTATATTTTATTTTCTCATTATTTTTTCCATCCTCTCCATCTTTTTTCTTTCCCTCTTTTTTATCTTTATTTTTTCTTCTCCATTTCTTTTTTCCTTTTCCTATTTTTTATTTTTATTACCCATACTCATTTCTTTTTTCTTGATCCAAACCACTGATATTTAGCCTATAATTACTACCAACTAATTCAATTTAATTTGGATAAAACTATCATGGTAATAAAGATTTTTAAATATAAAAGTTCTTAACATATAATTCTTAATTTCTATGTCTATTCAATATTTTTTTAATTATATTACCTAATTGGTTATTTTCTAGAAAATACCAATAATAATGAGTCATGCAAATTGGAGATAACAAGTTGACAGGAGACAAAAGTAGCTAATAGTTTAGTAAGTAATATGGTCTTGTGGTGTAAGGCTGTGCATCGGTCGGTTCGGTCAAAGAACCACCAAAATCGACTAAAACCGACCAATGAAGAATTTTGACCGAAACCGAACCGAACCAGAGGAAAACTGAACTTAACCGAACCGACTTGGTTCGGTTCGGTCGGTTAACTGATTTTTTTAAAATAAAATTTTTATTTTTATTTTTATTTTTATTTATTATTTTATAATTTTTTAAATCTTTTTCTTTAATTATATAACTAAAATATTTTTTATTTATAATTTTAATATTTATATATAATTTTTTCTAATTAATAAATTTATTTAATATTTTTTATAATAAATATATATGTGAGTGAGTCGGTTCGGTTATTTTCAGTTTTTCAACTTAAAAACCGAATTGAACCGAACCAGTCGGTATATATTTTCAAAAACTGAAACCGAACCGAACCTATATAACCAAACCGAACCAGTCAGTTCGGTTAGTCGGTTTTCAGTTTTTTTTGCTCACCCTTATTGTGGTGTACACACAAGTGTCGGTTACCTGTTTAAGCCCAAACCACGGCTTTAAAACATTTCCCTGAAAACTACCATTTCTAGGAAACTATAATCTTTGGTGGGTGCACAAAATAAATAGACACATACACAAACAGTCCCAAATATTAAAAAAAAAAAACAAACAAACAAACAAACAAACTTATATATAAATAATTTAATATTTATTAAATTTTAATTTAACATAGACAAAAATAATTAAAAAAAGAGAGAATTTGCTTAAAAGCACTCCAGTCAGTGACCGTACAGTCAATTTTTATATAATTGTCCCA
>CATIWO010308060.1:0-10263 GCA_949673435.1 Macaranga tanarius
TATTCAGCTTAGTATCTATCATCGATCTGTGCTGAATTTGCTGAAATTATGTTGTTGAAGCTCTAATTAAATTTACGAATTTGGGTCCAACATCTCTGAAATAATTTCTTAGTACATGTCCATTCAAAGCAAATATAAATAATATACAGATAGGCCGGTACTATCTTGTCCTAAGTGTTGAAATATTAAGCCTTTAGCGCCCAATTAATTGACTTTATTAAGATTTTCAGGTCACAATTTTACATTGAGGTAGGGTCGTGCTGCAAAATCAGACCATACCATTGTACTGTCAAATAAAATTCCGGCTGAGGTCTTAAAGATAAAAGACCTTAAATTCCATGTTCATATCCACATTTATTTTTTATTATTTTTTTTTTTGACAATAACAATAATTTCATTCATTCAAACCAGCAATACATCGATAAAAACATTGATATAAATCCGCTTAAAACCATTAAAGAATGACACTGTGAAAAATTCACATCTCTAAGGTTAATAGCATAATAAATCGGCTCAAAGCCTACACATTTAAAAATTCTATAATGACTAGAATACCTATGATTCCAGTGATGCAACATACTGACGACCATAATCGGATCTGATATCTCTGTTGAATCGAATATGCCTTGTTTGTCTGAATTGCCCACACACACAAAAACGCCGCAACAAGACGGCGAAAACCAAACGCCGCAACAAAACGGCGAAACCACAAAAACAAAAAAAAAAAACCTAAATCTATATGGAATAACCACTTATTTTAGAATTAAATTGATAATAAAAAAAAATGTATAGAGGGGTGATTTTAGGCCAAAAAATGCCAAAAATCACCCATCTCTGCTAATAAAGATAAAAACTAAGAAGAAGAGAAAAATTTGAGAGAAAAAGAGAGAGGGAGGCTAGGGTTTTTTTATGTAGGAATTTTTTTATTATATTCTAACCTTTAGAATGTTATACGAGATTCATAAGGATAATAACAAATGTGAATAAAAATAAATTAATATCCATTCGACATATAATTAAACAATAGACGCTTAGGCCTTGCTGTATGGACCTTAATAAAAATAAATTAATATTCATCCGCAAATTTTGCTGCACAATTGCTGTCCCCCGTTGGAGATGGCCTTAGGCTATGAGGAAGATACTGAATGCTATTAATAATGAGTAGGCGTACAAGTCCATCACTTACAAAGAGAGTTTGGCCCCGTGACTATTTCTATAACCATGCCTCAATCAGAAAAAAAAATAAAAAAAAAATAAAAAATAAGATAAGTTTTTTCACAATTAAATAATATTAATCTATAATTTCCAGTTTCTTAAAGTTATTTAATAGATTTGTTTAAATTATTTTATTTTATTTTTATCTTAAATTAAATAAAATATATTCTAATTACAATCCATGTATGGCACAATTTTATAGTTAATATAGATAAATTTATAATAATAAATTTTGTGAGAAATATTTCCGTTTTGTATTTTTTCTAGAAAGAGAATATCCACACACATATATCACACATATTGACAAAAAAAAATGATAAAATATTTTATCTTCTTTTCTTTGTAATTGTTGAATGTTTTATTTTACATTCTATACTTGTAAGTGTAATTATACTTATGACTTCTGATATCTCAAAACTGCATGTAATATAAAATAAGAAGAGGCTCTAGTCTTGAATCCTTATCGTTATATATACTATATTCACATACATGTATACACACATTAATGTTTGTCTCATCTTCATGTTTCGTAATATTTTATAGTAGTATTGAGGAAGAAAATTTGCTTTATATGAAATCTAAATTTGACATTAGTTTAAATAACTTCATATTTTATAATTTAAGATTTTATAAAATTTCCAAAATTTTCCATCTTGTATATACACCTTTATAAGATTTTGTAGAAGTGCATATTCCATCTAATTCTAATTTTAAGTTTTGATAAATGCCATTCTAACTAATAAAATCAAGTGTTCACAAATTATTAAATATATATTATTTACATTTAACACACACATATATAAAATAAATAATAAATCTATAAATAAATTAAGAATGTAATCACTTCGACTTTGTTTAAAATATTATAAAAATTCGAATTCAACTCAAATATTAAATTCAGAGTTTAAAACTTAACTCAAGGTCGGTCAATTTTTTTCAAAAAATTACATAAAATTTAATATTCGAGTTACATAATATTAATACTTAATTCAATTAGTTATACAAATTTTAATATATATCTATATATATTGGAATATTCAAATTTAAGTTTTGAATCAGTTCAATATAATGTTTATACAATTATACTAAAATAAAAATAAAATAATATATATATATATATATATGTTGACTGGCTCGTGAGTCGGCTTGTGTAAGGTACACAGAGAAGTAAGTCCCTATAGGCGTTTGAAGGGCAGTCTTTGTGTCAGCGTCACAATATTTCAGGCCTGAAAAAGAGTGACGTTGTCGTAAAAAAAGATGACAAAAGGAGAGCTTTGTATCGCAATTTTCTAAAATTGTCTCCCCAATCCATCAATTCCTCTCTAATTTTTTCGTTTTAGTTTAATTTAGTTTTAATTTGTTTCTAAAAAAAAAAATATTAGTTTTAATTTTAGTTTCAACCTCCCTCACCCTGTTCTTCTTCCACTCCCAAAATTCCCTTTATATATTATAATTCTTCATCTCTTTGCAAATCTGGGTCTTTAGGGGTTCTGTCAAAGTTTCAATCTTTTTTAATTTCTGGGCCTTTTCTAATTCTTGATTAGGGTTTCTTTTGGATTCAATTCTCTTTCTTTTTTGATCCAAAATAACCTTTTCTTTTCTGGGTTTTTTTTTTTTTTTTGATATTTTTTTTTTGTTCTTGTCTTAGAAATCTATGCAGGTTTGTCTTTTTTTGGTTGTGTAATTAAGTTGTTCAATTGTGAATTTTTGTATTATATGGTCAACTTATATTGTTGTTGTTGTTGCAGGAGATATAAAATGCATCCTTTCATGTGAAGCTGGAGTTAGCATGATGTTTGGATTCTCCAACGTTGTTAGATTTGATATTATTAGTTTTTTCTTTCACTTGGCTGAATGGCATCCTCTGGAGCAGCAAAATCGTAATAGGGCAATTTGAGCCCTCTCTGTTTCACACTCTTGTTGTAATTCAGGTCTGGAATTTATTTTCCTTCCTTTTTATTTGAAGGGTTGAGTTCAATTTTTGGATTAGTT
Organism: Macaranga tanarius; assembly: GCA_949673435.1. Classification (NCBI taxonomy): domain Eukaryota; kingdom Viridiplantae; phylum Streptophyta; class Magnoliopsida; order Malpighiales; family Euphorbiaceae; genus Macaranga; species Macaranga tanarius. The sequence goes on from CATIWO010308060.1 coordinate 3,208, forward strand.
ATGTTTTTGTTCAATTTCTATACATTGCTTGTACTTTAAGTGAATAATTTTACAGCATTTATAGGAATAGCCCTTCATGTATATTGCCGTTTTGACACTAATTACAGACTTGATGTAACTAATTTTTGGAATTTGTGTGTGTACCTATAAGCTTTTCTTATTGTGCTATGTTTTTTTAAAAAATTTGTGTCAAAAGAGGATGTTGTCTTCTGGTTATCTCTATTTTCAGGTAGTTATTAATTTGTTTAATGGATATTTTACCTTAACCTAAAGGGAATGTGTTCTTTGCAGAATTAAGAATTGGTTTTCATTTGAGGTTGAGAATTCCAGTAACTTCTTGAAAGTTTGAGCTTTTTGATGTATCACAAGTGCTATTCACTTGCTAGAGTAATGGGCTGTTGTAGCTGTTTTGGGTTTTCTTGGAAGCCGAAACGGCAAACAAGGCCCGTTACTGGGAGGAATCATAATCTGTCCCAGGAATTTTTGTTGGATGAAGAAATTGATGATGAGGTTGATGGTTCATACAATGGTGACATTACTGACACTGTTTATGAGGAGGATGGTGACTTGCCAAATCGAGTCACAAGCTCAGAAGAGATTTTAAGATTTAGAGAACAGAATGGAATGATTTGCAGGCAATTTCCTGTTAAGGAAACTCACACACTTATTCGCTCAGAGGTAATAATAATTAATCATGTTTTTTTTTTTTTTTGTGCATAATTACTTCTTGTTGCACTTTATTACATTGTTTTGTTTTTCCAAACCACTTAGAAACTCTATGAAAATAACAAAGCAATGCAGATCCACTCCCCATACTCATATCCATATTTGGTTTTTTGTATCATTGTATTGGTGCCATGTATTCTTTGCACAGGAAGCTTGCATGTGAGATACTAAATGATGTTTGCAATGGTGTAACAATCTACCATATCTCTTTCTTTTTGCATATTTTATTCTTCTATCATACATGTGATATTAGCCATTCCTTTTTACCTATTAGTCATTGCTTTTTTTTCTTTTCTCTTTTCTCTTTATGTTTCATTCTTCTTGCATTCTTGCGTTCCTGCATTGTGATGGATTGGTTTTAGCGCTGAAACTATATGTTCTTATTTAATAAATAGTTTCAGGTTCAACCTGCTGAGGAAGTCATTCTTATGTACAATTGCATTAGTCATTGCCTTACAAATGTTTATGCATGCACATGTTCTTGGACTCTTGATTTCTTTTGCGGTGCTTTTTGGTTGGTGAATTGTCCATTATATTTATATCTCGAACAACTATTTTTCACTTCTTTTCCAGGATGAGAATGGTAATAAGATGATCAATGAATATGTTCGTGAGTGTAAGATTGGTGCTGGTAGCTATGGAAAAGTGGTAAGTGTGGCGCTGAAAACATTTTATTTCATGATTTGGTTGAAGAAATTGACCTGATAGCTTTTTGGTCTTGCTCATCTTACAGGTTTTGTACCGGAGCAGTCTAGATGGAAAGCATTATGCTATTAAGGTAGTGGGTTTTCCTCATTGTGAATTTTTCTTCTTTTTATGTGAATACATAAGCTTCTTTTTAAGTTAGCTTTCAAGCCCCTCTTCTCCACTACCATGGAAAAGAAGAGAAAGAAAAATGAAAGAGGAACAAGAAGAGAGAGAAAATGTTTTCAAATTTTATACCATTGAGAGATTTCACTGGGTTAATGGCTAATTGGTTAATCTGAGTTTATATTTTTGAATTGCAGGCTTTTCATAAGTCTCATTTATTGAAGCTGCGGGTTGCACCTTCAGAGACTGCAATGAGTGATGTCCTCCGCGAGGTATCTTATATTATTGTTTTCTGATTTTAATGTATAATTAGTGAAGTATGTTATGGGCTCACTGCAACCTTATGTAGTATTTATCCATGTATGCATATCTTCTAGATTGTAAAGTTGCCTGTAATGGTTCTTCTAGTTACAGTTCCAACTTTATAGTACATCTCAAAAAAAAGTGCCAGCATCTTCTATTTATATTTAAAAAGCTTGGTTTTGATGTTACAAATCTCTTTATTTATGTGTTTGTAGTAGTTAGTTCATATACAGTCTACACTGCTATTGGATGAAATAAAAAATTCTAAATTTTTCCTCTCATTGCAGGTTCTGATCATGAAAATGTTGGACCATCCTAATATTGTCAATCTCATTGAGGTGATTGATGACCCAAACACAGATCACTTCTACATGGGTATTTATGACTACATTCTTTCTACTTGTTATGCTTTTAACTTTTTATTTGAGCATGTTTGTTTGCTCGATTTTATGATCCTTGTTTGTTTCCAAATATTCAGAAATAATTATCATATTGCTCGAGTGATTAACTGCAAATGCTTTTTGGTTTCTATAGTCCTTGAATATGTGGATGGAAAATGGGTTTGGGAAGGTTCTGGTCCGCCTGGTGGAATTGGAGAAACTACTGCTAGAAAGTACTTGCGGGATATTGTATCTGGGCTAATGTATCTGCATGGCCATGTAAGTTATTGATAGCACACTTCTGAAAATTTTGCTTTTGATTGAATGTTGTCTCATTGCATACTTTTTTTGCATAACAAATATCCTTGTGCATATGCATGCAGTTTTATGCAGCTCTGATGTGGTAAACATATAATAAGAACAGTGGTGTTTTTTTAGGTTTTATGAAAGGAATGGTTTTTAGAATCCATGCTTTTACATGTCAATGTGTATTAGCTAGTGCTATGCCCTTGGCTTATTTTCAACTCAAGGATAGGTTCCTCATTATACATATTTGATGTATTGAATAAATATATTAATGCTCATAGCCTTGTACAGACAGAAATGAAAATTAAATATGAATTTGTCTCTCTTAAGTCTTAACAATTACATGGGAATCATAATGGGGGTTGTGAATTATTCATAAGGCAATTTGGGTACCACCAAAATTTGTTTAGAATTGCACAGACACCCCTCTCTCATACCTTGCCAAAAAAAAAAAATCATGTTCTTATAGTTATAGTATTATCTGCTAAAAAAATTTTACGATGATGACTCAATTTAAGATTTTTGCTTTATACTATATCCAAGTATTTTAATTTGTTGTCATAACTAATGACTAGTTGGCACATGAAGGTCAAAGTTAAAGAACTTTGTTATTAAACTTTATCGCATTTAAAGAATTTTGGTACAGTTATAATTTAAAAGTTTACAAGAAGTTAGATTGCCAGTCCAAAATTTGCAGTTGGGTTGCTTAACTGTGTCAATAGATGACAGATTGTTCTTTAATAATAAACTTAACTAGAACACTAATTTGATTATCCTAGTGGGGTTTCACTGGTGATTTTTGTCATATGTATTTTTATGATTGACTTCATGAGCTCTGTTACAGATAATTTACAAATTATGGATTTGAATTAGTTTTGTGATTTTAATATTTTAGTTGAGATGTTTTGCAAAAGCTTTCTTTGCATATATTTTATATGTAAACATTGTTGCACAGAGGGGTGGATTGTTATATGTGCTGAAATGCTCTGTCTTTCTTTTTAATTAACAGAATATAGTGCATGGTGATATCAAACCTGATAATCTTTTGGTTGCTCGATCGGGTATAGTGAAGATAGGCGATTTCAGTGTCAGCCAAGTTTTTGAGGTAAAAAACTGCTTTCCTCTAATGTGGTTCTAGTATTTGCTTTCTGTGGATGTTAGCGGGGACAACTTCTATATTATTTTTTTACTGAAGAAATTATTTATTTTATCTGTTTTTGTTTTTTCTTCATGGATATTGTTGTATTCTAGAGACATTAATATTATTTATGTAGACTATCTAATGGTCAAACTCATAACCGGATATTGTTCCTGATGAAGTGTGAATTCTAATTATGTTATTTTTTCTCAGAATCTTGTGCTTGTATTCTTGATCTGCTTCTCCTCCTAATTTTCTAGGATATTCACAATGAAGATGAAGGATTTCATTTTATGATTTTGCATCTCTTATGATATCAAGGCCTTTGAGATCATTAAAATTATTTTTGGATTAGTGGTTGCATGATGAATTTAAACTTCAAAACTTTGTCTGGATATTGAAGTGACTGGGACATCTATGCATTTCAGTTATTAGCATATATTTTTGACTGGTTGGTGATAGGGGCTTCAACTGATTTCATTTTAATTGAGGACCTGTTTCTTGCTATTGTGGTACCAAAATATCAAATGCTCAGAACAAATCCATTGTGTGCATGTAAATAAACAAAAAGTCATTGGCATGCGTATGGAATCTCCAGGTTCCTGTCTTAGGTGTATGGTTATAGTCTGCCACATTGCACTGATCGTTAGATAGCCTAATTGAAAGGTAGATAGCCTGAGCTCAGTAAAATTATGAAGCTGTTTGGCATGTGGTCAGTATCACTGTAGCTCCATGTATGTTTATCAGTAAGGCATGCATTTAGCTAGCAGATAAAGTTTTCCTCATCCAGTTCACCAAGATAGTAAAATTAGTGCTTGCTCCTTGTAGGCTGAGAAATGAATAATGGAACATTCTGACGATCATGATATTATTTTTTCCCTTTTGACATTTGACGTCATTTTGTTCTGCAGTATGATAATGATGAGCTTCGCCGATCTCCTGGGACCCCTGTTTTCACTGCACCTGAGTGCTGCCTTGGTGAGGTTTCTAAGCTGAGAAATTCTTAGCACATGCTTAGACTTGTAGGAGGATGAGGAATTATTTACTGCTATTTTTGAAATTTTCTGCTGATAAACCAGGGCTGACTTATCATGGCAAAGCCGCTGACACATGGGCAGTAGGAGTGACTTTGTACTGTATGATTCTTGGACAATACCCGTTTCTTGGAGAAACACTGCAGGATACTTATGACAAGGCAAGAAAATAATGTACTTTTTCTCTGTACAAGTTTGCTTCCCAGCATATGTTCAATAAATTATTTGACAACATTTCCTTCCCCTTCCTGGATGTAGATTGTTAACAATCCTTTAGTGTTCCCGGATGAGATGAACCTGCAGCTGAGGGACTTACTTGAAGGACTTCTTTGCAAAGGCAAGTGATAACTATTTGTAATCAGTATTTTGCTTTTCCAGCTAGAAGCAGCACAAATTGTGGACTTTTTTGTTACTCGGCAGCCATGTTTTTTTTCTCCTTTTTCTATGATCATGCTCTAAACTGAAAATTTATCACATGCAGACCCAAAAGAAAGGTTGACATTAGATTCTGTAGCAAAGCATAGTTGGGTTATTGGAGAATATGGTCCAATTTCTCAATATCTGTGCTGGTGCAAGCGAAATAGCCTCAGCCATCAGACGGAGCAATCTAATGGGAGCAACACTGAAACACAGTTGAAGATCGTCAATTCTGATGAGACTCTGACTGACTAAAAATATTGTTTTCAGTTTGGATTTGTTGATGTACAGTAGCGAAAGGAGGGATCCGTTTTCAATTTTTTGTTCCCTCTATTTTCTATGATTGGAGAGGGAGAAAGGTGTGTATGTTTGTGTTGGACAAGAATTAAGCAACCTGATGAAAAATACTAGAGATTTGAGACACACAGCAAAGTGTGTCCTAATGTAGGAAGGATTCCAGAGCTGGTTCACTTAGGTGTTCGAGCTTTCGAATTGTCAAGAAAACAGAAAACTAAAGTCGAAATGGAATAGTGTGTAGGGTTTTTCACCTTCTCAGGTTATGTTGTAACGGTTATATAGTGAATATTTGATGTATCTTGACATTTGAGGATGTGAGTCTTTGTCTGAATTCTGAAACAGCCCTTTTCACCTCCAGCAATTTTTGCAACCAGCTCTTTCACTGATAAATTTAAGGCCAGAGGTACCAACATCTGTATGTTTCAGAAAGCTTTATGGCTCAAATATTTAAGCAACGGCACCTAAATAAAATGAAGGGTTTTCTTTGGCTTGCTTCGCTGGTAAGATATAGGGAACTTTATTTTTATGTTGTTAAGCTTTTCTTGAGCATATAATAATAAAAGGCCTATTGGTGAAAAAAATTTAAATAGTTTTTTTGGTCAAAATTCACCGAAAATGCTGATGTGACGTCTTATAAAATGTCTAATATATACTTTTTTTAATTTTCTAAATTTATAATGATCTATTGGTATAAAAATTCAAACATTTGAATTTTTCGGCAAATTTATCCCAACTTTCAAATTTTGATAAAATATTTTAATTTAGCCGGTTAATAATTATTTATTTAAAATTAAATAAAAATGTAAATACAATAAAAGAATTAAATTTATTATTAAGAAATTGTTAAATTCACAAATAATTTTTATAATAATTTTAAAAATTAAAGATATTTTTAATATAAAAATTATTACTCTAGTTAATTTAAATTTTTAATTATTTCATACTTATTTATATGAAAGTAGTTAAAAATATCTAATTTTAAAATTTAAGGAAACTTTTTCTTATTTTATAACATACACATATATATAATTTTTCAAAATTAATTAAAATAATAGTTAATCATAATTTTAAATTTTATCACGTGTAAATTTTATTTTTTAATTATCATGTCAACACTTTTTATTTTATTTTGGTCAAATAATTTTAAATTGAAATATTTTTTTAAAATAAAATTAAAAATGGGATAAAACTGCCAAAGTCACAAACGTTTGGATTTTTTATGCTAATAGACATTTATTGATTTTACAATCTAAAGGGTAAATTTGACATTTTACATATGTCACATCAGCATCTTATATTTTATTTTGACCAAAAAATTATTTGTGTTAAAATTACCACATATTTACTAAATTGGGACATTATTACAAAAATTAAAAATTTAGGATTAAATTACAAAAAATTACAAGCGTTTAGAAATTGGGATCTTTACCTGCATACCCCAAAAACACAACTTAATAACAAAAATACCTTAACTTTTTAAATATTACGCGCGTACCCGTAGCCACATGAATAATTACTCCCTTGCTTCAGCCTTCAAACACGCGATCTTTTCCCTTAGCTGCGCCTACTGTTACATACATTCTCCAATGCAGCTTCCATCTTCTCCCCCAGCTGCAAAAAATGACATTAACAACCGCCCAAACAA
>CATIWO010308110.1:0-13651 GCA_949673435.1 Macaranga tanarius
TTTATAAATATTATTTTATTAACTCTTAAAATATAACATATATTTTATATGAATCATTATAAATAATATATATTATTTATAATGAACAATTTATTATATTTATATTATATGTAAGTATTTTTATAAATATTATTTTATTAATTTTTTATAAATATTATTTTATTAACTCTTAAAATATAATATATATTTTATATGAATCATTATAAATAATATATATTATTCACAATGAACAATTTATTATATTTATATTATAATAATTTATATATTTTTATTAAAAAATTAAAATAAAATTAGTATTTAATAAAAATTTTAATCACGTGCAACGCTCGTGTGAGAAAAACTAGTTATGCTAAATAGTTGAATTTATAATTTTATGTTTAAAATAAGTATTTTACTTTTGTTCTACGCGTGTTTTAGGACTGATCAATAACAACTAATGTCTAAAACTTAAAATTATTTTATCGATTCAAAGTTAATTAAACTAAGGAGATGGAGGTAGAAGTAGTATAAGAAATTGAAGAGGAGTGTCCCATAAAAAGTTGTGGAGCTAACATGGGATTAAGACGAAGTAAGGTCAAAACGCAGACATGGGTTAGTAGTTGGCACATGGCAGGATCAGTTGCTTCATTCCTTTAAAAATATTTGACTGGTGAGTGGTGACATATAACATATTAATTTGGGTTTTTAATTTTCAGTAACAAGCCCAATCACATCGTTGTGGTTGGCCTTAAACTTCTTGGGCCTTTGTCTCTGTTAATTTTGGACTCGAACTCACTTTAAACAGATACCGTAATTGACGGACTTTAAAAGCATCAGCCTTTAGATTTTCTTTTTAAAGGTCTTAAGCCCAGACCAAATTTTGAGATAAATTATTGGGATTTTTACAAAATAAACCGAGCATCGGAAAAAAAAATTTAAAAATATGGTGATTTTTTTTTTCAAAAATAACTTTTTTGTGAAAATAAATTTTAAAAATACGATATTTATGCATAACAACGGTGTTTTCCAAATAAAACACTAAACAGAATGAGGTAAATACAAATCTCAAATTAATAATCCAAATGCAAAACAACTACTAATTATTTATCTTATCCACACCACTATTAACAAATCTTAATAACACAAAATCTCTCATATATACTTATAAAGAAATCAAATACAAAATAACCTCTAACACATATATTTTATTTTTAAAAATTTTAACTCGCTCATCTACTCAAATTTTGGTAATATTTTAAAAAATAAAACAATGAAAAATAGAATCATAAACAAAAATCAAAATAACCAAAAAATACCAGAAAAAAACTAAAAATATCATAAAATAACTAAAAAAAAAATATGTGAACAATCAATTCGAATAGCTCTGTTTGCCTCTATTTTACAATGTATAAAACAGAGCCACCACATTTCAGGTATCATTGAATTTATTTATTAAAAAAATCATATATTTTACTTTTAAAAATTTTAACTTATTCATTTACTAAAAAATTTGTAATATTTAAAGAAATAAAACAATTAAAAATGTCAAAACAACCTCAAAATAATATGAAAACAACCTTCAACAACTAAAAAATAAATAGACAACAATCTCATACAACCTCAAAACAACCATTCAACAACAATAAAATACCCAAAAAATAATATGAGAACAACCAATAAAAAATTTGTAATATTTAAAGAAATAAAACAATTAAAAATGTCAAAACAACGTAAAAACAATCTTCAGCAACTAAAAAACAATAAATAACGTCCAAATAACCTCATACAATCTCAAAACAATCATTCAACAACCAGAAAATAATCTGAGAACAACCAATAAAAAAATTTATAATATTTTAAAAAATAAAACAATTAAAAAAGTCAAAACAACCTGAAAATAACCTTCAACAACTAAAAATTAATAAACAACGTCAAAACAACCATTCAACAACCATAAAACAATCAGAAAATAACCAAAAAATAATTTGAGAACAACCAATAAAATATTTGTAATATTTAAAGAAATAAAATAATTAAAAACGTCAAAACAACATGAAAACAACCTCCAGCAAACAACACACAATATTAAAACAACCAAATATATCACAACACACACTCACCAAATCAACGAAAAATCAAAAAATCTATCAACACCCATAACACCATAAATATAAATCCAAAAATAAAATGAGGACAAATTAGGATATAAGAATTACCCAGATTCCAATAACAAAAAAAAATATTCATCAAATCAATGAAAACTCATAAATTATTCCAATAACAAAAAAAAAAATGATTCATCAAATCAATGAAAACTCATAAATTATTCCAATAACAAAAAAAAAATGATTCATCAAATCAATGAAAACTCATAAATTGACAAAAATTTATCAATATCTATAGTACCAAAATTATAAATCCAAAAATAAAATCAAAAGAAGAAGAGAAATAAAAAGAAGAAAAAGAAAAATCTTGTTTAAACTTTTTTTGTTGTTATAAATTCATTGTTAGTGAGGTTAATTTTACGTATCTTGTTATGGTTAATGATGAGTTTAGAAGAAAAATAAAAAAATTGATAAATTTTAGGAGAAATCATGAAAAGATCGAAGAAAACAAATATAAGAGGAGAAGAAGAAATCGTAAAAATAAAAGAAAAAAAAATTAAAAAAGATATATATAAAAATACGGTGATTGAATTTTGAAAAAAAAAAATCATATTTTTTAAAATTTTTATTTAATTTATGCTATTTGTGATATTTTACCTAAATTATTCCTTATCCTATTTGAGTTGTATTAGATTTTTTACACTACAATTATTATTATGTGTAAAATAGATACACTTGAACTGTTGGATGATGAGTCCCTATCATAATTCGTCCCTTCACTCCCTTGTACATATAATGGTTGCAGCGGATAACATTTCTTAAGTGTGTATTTCATCTATATATTTAAGTGACATATTAAATAATGAAAAAATATATAATAATGTCCCTCATGAATAGTTTAAGAGATAAAATGTGTGGATATCAAGTTGTGAAACTAAGGATCAAACTTTCGTCCCCCTGATTTTCTCCTTATGGTGTTAGGAATTAATCACTCCAACTAGATACTATATACATATATATACATCACTTAATTTGTTTGTATAATAAATTTCTAAATTAAATGTCAAAAATAAAATGAAATTTTTTTAAAAATTATCTACTAACAACCGTTGTAATCATTTGGTAGGGACTGTTCTTTAATTCGAGCTACAGTGAATGACAATCACATTAAATAGTTGTTGAGAAATTTTTTGTCGTTCTTATAATTATGTTCAAGTCGAATTCAATTAGTCAAAATTTAATAAACTTTTAATATCATTGATTCAGAGAAAAAAAATTATATACCTAGATGAAATTTTTGCGGACTCAAATCTCACATAAAGTAAAAATTACCATATAATATGATGCATAATAATAATAATACAGTCTCGCCAATAAATTCGTTAAGATGAAGATGCTGCATGTGAGCAGAAGCACCATGACACGGGAAGAATGAGAGAGGTGAAAGTTGATATAAAGAATCTTGATGTGCCTTTGTCCTCATTAATTAGGTAACATGTCTCTCTATCAAACTCAACTTCCCTTCAAACAAAGGCACTGAACAGTACTAATTATCTGCGTACTTACCAGGCGTACCCTTGTGTGTATGTGTGTCGTCTGCGAAGCAATGCCGGGGGAAAAATTATAGTCTTTTCGTTTTTTTACGATCACGACACTTCAAATAATGGCACCAAGGCAATGATTAGTGTTCATTACAGTTTTAGACATGTTTCTGCTCGCTAGCTCTATGTTTTCTATATACCAAGAAAACAAGATCTCATATATATATATATATATATACACACACACATCATACATGTGATGCATTATGTGATTTTTCTGGCTATGCTGATGCATGAATGCATCCACTGCCTTGCCTGCTCTGCAAATTATTGAAAGTTGCATCAAACCATAGTCTTCACTCATACGTAATGCGAACCCACAACGTACAGATTCATATATATAATCATATGGGTATTTAAAATATAAATGCATATATATAATGCTCGATCATTTCTTTTCTTTTGAGTATTTTTATTCTTAGTATTCAGATTTTAAAAAAATAAAATTTTTCTTCTTTTTTGAAATCTGTTCCTATATATTTACATAAACCTATATTATTACGTTCTAATTTTTTAATATATTTTAATTAAATTTTGAATTAATAAATACATATGATGATATGAACGCATGCATCTTCAGACGGAAATTCATTTTTTAGAATGGTTTTCTCTCCACTGCAATTAGATGTTGACACCTATGTGTTTGTTAGTGCTGTACTTCTAAAGTTTTAATGTAGAAAAATTCTCATATATTCATATGCATTACAATTAAACATTAAATTTGCAATTAATATATATATTTATGCATGTTGATATATATGTCACGGCCATAATAACTAGTGAAAAAAAATAAACTTTTTCTTTTTTTTTATTCTTATTTCTATTTTATTGCAAACAAAGAAAGGAGCTAAAAAATAATTTTTTTCTCTGTATTTATTTTTTACTATTTTAAAAAATAAATATAAAATATAAATATTTCAAATATATGTTACTCATTTAATTTAATTGTTGGGTGTATAGATAATACTCTCCTTGTATGCAATACTATGGGCGGGAATCAAAATTTCTAGCTGGAAATTGACTTTTACCACCAGCTAAATGCTAGTTTCCAAAAAAATTTACTAGGTCAAACAATGCTAGGAAGCTAATTGAAAAGAATTCAGAGTCCCAATTTTCTTGGCATTGCACATCAATTGCTCTCTGTTTGTTGCATGTACTCATAAAAGGACAAATCTAAGCGTACCCACCAACGTCTTTTTTCTTTAATTAAGATTTATGCATTGTTTACAACTATATATGTTCATACTAATTATAATTAAGAAGCAAGAAAAGAGTATAGTCTTTAGAAAAGCTCAAAGAAGATTAATTAAGGGATATATTTCTATATAACATATAGTTTCAAAGATTTGGTTTGCTATTTTTTGTCTAAGATTGAATAGATGTTGTTCAAGATCTCCAGTTTGTAACTATAAACATATACGATCTCTTTATAAAATCAGTTTATATCTAATTATTTATAATATATGTACACTTGATTAATGAACGTCCTATATATATGACTAAACTAAATCATCAAAGTCAATGTATTCCTTCTATTGTTAGTATTAATTTGGTATATTTATATCCAGCTAATATGGTTAATTAACAGCCATTTAAATTATTTAGGAAACGTAACTAGTAAATAATTCATGTTGAATACGACACAACCAAAATCTTGTACCAACTTAAAGACGTAACGTTTTTTGGTCCACAATTCTTAGTCAAATGAAAAATAAAAGAATCGAGCGAGCCAAAAATTATAATTGATTCTTGATCAACCTATAATCTTGATTATCGATTCACTGTAGTATACTTAAAAAGATAATAATAATAATAATATCACATTTCCCTATGATCTCCATTGATGGAAATTGCAAAAGAGATCCATATTTTTATATACTCAATTCCATAATAAGAGCCAATGTGGTATCCTATATGATTAGAATTTTTCATATTTTATTTATATATGCTATGTTCTACACAGGAAATTCATATATCCAGTTTAACAAAAAAAAAAATAGTTGGTAAACCTAACAAGCAACTGTGTTTTAATTAATATTTAATTAATATCATATATAGTATAACAACAAATAATTAGTTGTTTCTTTGGGGAATAACAAAACATATATATTACACATATAACATGGGAAAATTTGGCGAATGAGTATCAGCTTAATTAATATGAAGTATAATCCCATGCATTCCATTCAAGAATCATTGCATTCCAACTAAATCCTTGAAGAGACAAATATTAGATTTTGCTGTAGTGCGACTACCAAGCAGAGCAACAACTGCTTAATTTTGTACAAAATATATATTTATATGGGGGGATGGCTAATAATTATAGAGATTTTTATTGTTGTTCAATCTATGGAAGAGATTTGTAAGTTAGTTCTTAATTATTTTTATATATTCTTGAAGAGACCAGACACCAACTTTTATGTGCTTAATTCATTCTTAGCTAGATATAAGCAAGATTGAAAGAGTTGCAGATTAATTAATTATGTACTGGAAATAAGTACTTTTAAGCCACTTGATGCTTATAAGAAATTATTCAATATTTAAGAGTATATATAATCATTTTTGTCTTGACATGAAATTAAGCATTCTTTGTTGCTTAAGAACGGTCTATGGGATCATAACGCAGTTTGTGTTTAAATATTGTAATCCAAATATATACAGTTGGATATTCTTAATTTATTTTGGTTATATATAATATATATATATATATATATACACATGCAACCATGAGACCAGCACATAATTTACCTAAGGACCCATCATTTTTCAGTTCGAACAGAATTTTGAGTATGAGTTCATCAGTCAATATCATGTATGTAAATTTCTTTTTTCAAACAATAATCCTGTTTGAATGAGGATTCTCTCATATTTTGATAAATTTGATAGGTCATGTTTATATAATTTAGACCACTAAATTTAAAATTAATAGCTTAAATTTCTTTTTCAAACAAATATCCATTCACTTTCTAAATTTAAAAATTTCATTCTTAATAAATTTTCAACCGTTGAATTTATATCGAAGGGTAAAGATGATCTAAACATGTTAATTGTATTTTTACTAATATGAAAAAATATTAATCCATCGAGTTATATCAACTTATTTGTAGGTCGGTGTAATTATATCACCAAATATGTAAAATAAATATAACTAAACAATTTCAACACCTTTTTATCCTCTTATTTATTTATTTTTTGGTGAGCATATATGTATGTATGTATTAATAAAGAAACAACTAGTTGAGAAGAGTCTAAATTTTCAGTTATCTAAGTAAAATTTGTGGAGACAAATGGGCTCATTGGGTGCGGGATTCTAAAATATTAGAGTACTTCATGAACAAGGCAAATCTTTTCAAAAGGATCACATGATCTTTCAAGTTGCATTAATCCATTACAACTGGGATTTGAATTACTATATAATCTGCCTCTATTCAATTCTTGAATAGCCAAATTAATACAAAAAAAGAAAAAAAAAGCATCAATCAAAAGCATATATATATATATATATATATATATATATTACTGGATCGATGTTCAAGCCATTATATAATATATGATTTTCAGGCTTTTGTTTTTGTTCTTTGAACAAGTTGGGATTATTCAAATTGCATTAATGCAATTTAATTATTTAGCCCATGATTTTCCATCAACGGCAGAAACAGGAAATATGATACCATGGTTTTGTTTTTGTGTTTCACGACCATATATGCATGCCCCCACTCCAATACTTTGGACTGAAAATAATCTCATGCATTGCATCTGTCAATACTATTCTGCTGGCCACAAACGCCAATTCTTGTTAAATGAAAATAAATAAACTTGACCTAGCTAATAAGCCAATTGAGAATTCTTGCACCCTTAGTTTTGAAATTAGTGGTAGATATAGTGACAAGTTCTCACTATATATTCTCATAAATTATTTGAAAATTTTAAATTACATAATTTTAAGTTCGGATTTCATCTGGATCACGACAGAAAAATTGTAAAAAGAAAACTCTATTATTATAATATTTAGTTTATTGAGGGAAAGAAGTTAATTCAATTTTTATTATAAAAAATTGAATGTCTCTAATTTCAATAAATGAATAAAAAAATATGTAAAATGACTAATTAAATAATATATTAAGTTAGCTAGTGAAAGAGTTGTTAAAAAATTTTACTTAATGCCAACGTTTAAAAGATTCTAACTATGTAACAGACTGATTCAACGCTGTACCAAACACTTTTTTAATTATACTTTTCGATAAAGTTAAATATAAAATAGTAAACTATATAGCTAGAGACACATTGCAAGTTGTTTTCATATGAAAATTATAAGAATAGGCAAATGTGAATATTTTAATTTATGCCTATAGCTAATATACAGCTAAAAAGCAAATTAACTTGTTCATATGTACAAGACTCGTTGCGTAGCTTAATTTGATATTTCTTTACACATATGTAGCAACACGAGAAGCAACTGGCATTATACAAACATAAAATTGAAGAGTTACGAGTATAGCTAGATTGATCGAAGCTTACCAAACTTGTTGATGCACGTTCTCCCTTAACGCAACATTGCTTTTTTTAACTACAGAGCAGAGATGGAACTGAGCACGTCTTTTAAAGTATATGTGCGTGTGAATTTTGGTCGGGTTGAGTTGGTTCTTTTGTTGGGACCAAAAGACTCGTGAAGAACAATATATATTTATCCTTTTTATTATTATTAATAATAACAGAAATATGAAATAATCTAGTCATGGAGTTCACTATAAAATAATTCTTTTGTTTTTTTTAACCGGGTGAGAGTTAGACTATTTTCTCATTAATTTTTTATATATTTTTTTTTAGTTTATGATAGTATTAGAGATGATATTTATGAGGTATATCTAGTTCAAACTTTGAAATAATGGAATGTATATAATTATGGATGTTAATTAAAAGCATAAAAAAAAAAAAACTACCAATTAAGTTTCTATATACAGAGAAGAAGGAAATTAAGGAAAGAAAGTACTTTCTCCTTCAAACAAACAGTAACAATACACACATACACAGGACAAGCAATCACAGTCTTCTGAAAGACTATATATATGTAATGAACTCTTCAAACTGAAGAAGATAAAAGGCTGGTTACCTTCATACTACTTACTGCAGCAAATGTAGTGTACCCTCTAAAATAATTGGACCCCTACCACTCATTTCTACTACCAAACAAAGCACTAATGGACAAACCTTGCACAGAAAGAGAAAGGGTGGTTTTTAGTTTGTACCTAAAAACCCTAAAATTAGATATATATATTGTGG
The DNA here is from genome assembly GCA_949673435.1 of Macaranga tanarius. Taxonomy (NCBI): domain Eukaryota; kingdom Viridiplantae; phylum Streptophyta; class Magnoliopsida; order Malpighiales; family Euphorbiaceae; genus Macaranga; species Macaranga tanarius. Next base: position 8,966 of record CATIWO010308110.1, read on the forward strand.
GCTGTCTAATTAGTTGTATTAATAGATACATATAAAGATCATATAGCAGAAGAAGGAGAAGCAGAAAAAATTAAAAGAAAAAAAAAAAACTACGTACTGTGCAGAAACCGCTTAGTGTCGGGGTGGTGGGGAGAAACCGCCCGTGGTTTTCTCTCGTCTCACCACCGTTTTGGGTCTTTGGCTTTTGCCCTACCTTTTGCTTGTGCTTCTCGTGGATGCTTGTCTTGTCATTTTAATATATATACCAATCTTTTTACATATTAAAAATTGATGTTAGCTCAAATTGGATGCTATTCATTTCTTTTTGTTATTCTCTAACTTCTAAATCATTCTTTCATTGTCAACTATGATTTCTATATTTGTCTTCAGTGATTTATCGATTATATTAATTCAAAAAATATTTAATTATTAATTATTTTATTGACTGTGTTAAATGTATATATAAATTTAACTAATTAATCTCTTATTTCATTATATTCTAAATTTAATTAAACTCTTTTATCATATTTTAATGGGATAACAACATTGTTACTCCTACAAATTATATTTTTTTTTCAATTAAGTCCTAAAAAAAATGTTCTACAATCAAGTTCTATAAATTTTAAAAAGGCTTTACGTTAGTCCTATCTGTTAGTCAAAACAATTTTCCGTTAGTCAACTCTCAAAATTAAATTTATTTTTTTTACATTTCAGTTCTAAAATTATTTTAAAAATTTATTTTCATATTTTAAATAATTTTTATTTTTATTTTTATCTATGACTTATTCTGTTATATTTAACTTTCATAATCACTATATAACTCACTAAAATAATTTAAAATATAAAATTTAAAAATATTTTTTTTCTTAAATTATTAGTTGTATTAACAATGATATAGAAAACTAATTAAGTATTCTTAATTTTTAAATTAGGCTATTTTATAATAAATATTTGAATAATAAAACAAGTCAACATATTTTAATTAATAATTCTAATTTTTATAATAAAATATAATTAATTTAAGATAAAATATATATTTTATCTTAAATTAATTATATTTTATAATAAAAATAAAATTATTAATAAAATTATGTTATTTTTCAAATATTTATTGCAAAATAACCTAATTTAAAAATTATTTTTTAAAGTTTTCTAATTGAAATACAATTGAGTTTGTAATTTAGTTAAAATCTAACAAAAATTATAATATTGACAAAACTAATTGAGTTTATTCAAGTATAAAATATTTATTCATTTAAGATATATTAATTAAAATTTATATTTACAAATAATTAAAAATACTTAATTAATTTTATTTATCATTGTTAGTAAATTAATAATTTAAGAAAAATATTTTTAATTTTATATTTTCTTGAAATTATTTTAGTGAGTTATATAGTTATTATAAAAGTTAAATAATAAAATAAGTTATAAATAAAAATACATATTTATTTAAAGTATAAAAAATGACACGTTTTTATAGTTTGAGGACTGAAATGTAAAAAAAAAATTTGATTTTGAGGGTTAACTAACGGAAAGTTGTTTTGACTGACAGATAGGACTAACAGAAAGCCTTTTTAAAATTCATAGAACTTAATTGTAAACATTTTTTTTTTAGAATTTAATTGAAAAAACGATATAATTTATAGGATTAACAGTGTCGTTATCCCTATTTTAATTATATTGAGAAATTTCTATTCGTTATGACTATAATAGGAACATTTACCTATAGATGATCTACTTCATTAGATGCACACATATATTATAAAATTTTCTTTCTACTAATGTACAGTTGGAGGGAACGGCTTCATTTGTCCTATTGCAGCCACTAATGATTCTCTTAAGGTGAGAATATTATTGCACTAATGATTCATGAGGTCTATATTAATATATCATCATTCATGTGTTCCCTTTCTCATATTATGGTGAAGCACTGCGTTGCCCTAAGCCTATATGTATGGCATTTTCTTGACCATACGATAGACAAAACCCAAGCTTCATTGACGCAGCCACATATATAGTTCTTGCAAATTAAAGCCCGCAATAATATAATTAAAGACACCACCCGAGAGGGTCATCAAGCTCTTATGGCCTATCGTATCAAAATTAGTTACTCTCCTGAGAGTTAGAAATATATGATTATCTGTTTCCACTCTCATACATTAATGCCATGGTTTTTATACATAAACACTTGTAAATTGCACTCTTAAGTTTTTTTTAGATTTAAATAATTGGCACATAGAGTTGGTTGGCTCTATTCTATTTACATTAAGCATATATTATTTACATAAAATTTTCTAAATTTGTCTGCCTTAATATTTTTGCTTCTAGAATTAAAAAGAGGGAAAAAAAAAGCTTTGTGACAGTAGTTATCAACTTATCATCATATTGTCTTTGGATAATCAATAATTTTGCTAGACAGGCGGCTCTGCAAAACTAATGAAAAAAAAAGAAGGAAAAAAATTGAAAGGTATCATTGTTGCTCATAGCTGACCAAAAATAAGTATATATTATCAATTAATTAATTAATAATGATTATTGTGCTTTAAGTGGTCATAATAAAAGGTTACTTCCTTTATTTTTCTGCTTATTAATTATTCATTGCTACTTTGTCTTATTCTTCCATCATTAAACAAAGTACCTTCACCCTTTCCCTCCCACCTTCCTAAGGTTCTTATTTTCCAATTCCAAACTAGCTGGTGTCTGTCATGTGCATTAGGTAATTTATGTAGAGTTAAAACGTGTTCATAATTATTATAATTTTTTTACAAAAAAAATAAAATTATTTTTTAAGGGTAAGCATCATATTAATTTGCATATGCACATCCATGGAAATTACAAGAACTAATTATATTAATCAATCACTTGAAGAAAAGATTTAATTACATATGACTACGGCAGTAAGCTAAATTTCATAATTGATCATATTAATTTGCATATACGCAACGATAGAAATGTTGAAACTTGGCTAGTCAATCTGTCAATGACCCCAAAAGAAAGGCTAAGATCAGAATCATTCATTCTGGTGAATGACTAATCTTGGACAGTTTTAGATTGGATGCACTTATAATTACATATAACCGCACCAATAAGTTTTTCTTATTTTTATTAATTAATTAATTATTCATCTGAAATATTTAGTGTCTTCAAGCATAAAATATTCACAGGTTATGATATATATAAATAATAACCTTCTTTTGGGATAATTTCTTGTTTCCCCAACCTTTACTACAGCCATCTCTAGAACCAAAATTTCATATATATATATATATATATATATACACCAATAATGACACAAGTACTACAAAGAATATAATTTGAACTCATCAATCATGAACAAAGAGTAATATTATACAAACCACTGAAATCAAACGAAGTAAATAACAACAACAAGAACCCTTTTGGTCTTTCAAAGCAAATAAAATATATAGAGTCATGAATTAATGATGAAACCATTAATGAGGATTGAATACATGTGAAAAATAGTAATAGATATAGAGCTACCAGATACAAAATCTCCCCACCCCTGAGTCCTACCATGGACAGATATGGCAGTGCATGTCGACCTGATACAGCCAAATTAACCAGCCGTTGAAAAGGTGAGCATAGTATCTACATATTCTTGCCTTCGCTACCACCAAATACATCTGCCAAAATAGGTTCTTATAATTACTAGTAATATAGTTGCACTTGTATATATTCAACCACTTTTGTTTTGTAACATCATATAATAATATACACTACATAATAATCATCAAGAACAGGATTCTTAATTACCATTATTTTTTTAATTGAGATGTCAAATTGATTTTCATCCATAAGTTGCACAATCATATAATTAATAGCATTTTTTATTATAACTCTTACCTTAAATTTATAATGAAAATTTTACAGTTTTAGAAGATTAATACTTGAATAATTAATAGTTTTTTTTTGTTTTTTTGACAAGGTCATTATAGTGAAGTGGAAATAAACAAAGAGAGAAGAGACCCACCAATCCATTTTTTATTTCTGAATTCTGAGCTCAAAAAAAATAAATAAAAATTCTAGTGACCTATAAGGTATATGGGTCCCCAACAATTTTTTCAGTGAGAAAAAGAAAGGGCTCTGTGTTGGTTTTACAGTACTGTTCATAAAGCAAATTATACAACAGAGAGCTTAACACCATACAAATAACTTGTCAGGGTCGACTTTGATGCCAACTTCATCCTTTTCGATTCAGACAGAATTTTGGAGTCAAAGTTTTCAAGAGAAAATATATATATATGCATTGAGAGTTTGTTTGATTTTAGAGATTTCGGTGAAAAAGACATGAAATCACCCTTCAAGAAAATGTTAACAAATAAATAAAACATAATACAACATACTATAGTCTTGTATAAAATAATAAATATTCAAGTATAGAAACCCTTCTTCATGTACTACTATATATATATATTCATCAACTTGGTGCATCTTGGCACTGCATCAAGGTTTTATATATCATTTTCCAAGACGAAAAAAGTGAGCTTGTGAAAAATGGAGATCAATCAACATGGTTTCTTGGAAGAGCTTTTATCTCTAAGAAGAGATAATATGGAAACCATACCAAGTTTTCAAACAGATATTGGTGAATTTTTCTCTAATGGGTGGAGCTTTGATTGCTTTGATGAATTTGGTGGTATTAATTCAGTAGCATCAACTTCACTTCCACCAAGTTCTTTCTAC
>CATIWO010308114.1:0-20787 GCA_949673435.1 Macaranga tanarius
AATGGACTTGACATAGATCCACCTTTCTTCAAAATGGCTTGGACCATTTGATTTGATTTCCCCTTCAATTATATGTCATTCTTTTATTTATTTTTTTACAATGTGGGATCACTCCATATTCCATTATCCAATAAAAAAAAATCATTACACAACTCTATTAGAAGCCATTGCTAATAGGAGTGTGCAATAAAAACCGAAAATCAAAAAACCGAACCGAACCAAACCAGTCGTTCGGTTTTTAAAAATAAAATATTAATTCGGTTTAAACCGAATCGAACCGAAATAAGTTCGGTTTACTTCGGTTTTCAGAGTAAAAAAATATATAAAACCGAACCAAATTCTTTGTATATTTAGAATTTTATATATATTTATAGGTCGGTTTGATTGGTTTAGTACTAATATTTTAAATTTTATTAATAATTTTAGTTTCTAAATATATAAAACTCTTAATAAAATTATTTACTACTAAAAAAATTCTAACAAAACGTATTTAAATATATTTTAGAGAATTGGTTCATTTGATTTTTTTTTTAAATAATAAATAAAATAAATATAAAAAATTAACATTAATATATCATATAAATCTTATTAGAATATTGTAAAATTATATAAATAAAATAACTTTAAAAATAAAAAGTGAAAATAAAATAAAAAAGAAAAAATAACCAAACCGAACCAAAAAAGTTTGGTTTGGTTCAATTCGGTTTTAGGAATTTTTTACACCGAACCGATATAGGTTCGGTTCAATTTGATTTTAGGTATTTTTGAACTGAACCGAACTGACTTTTGCACACCTCTACCTGGGGCTGGGTACACATTCTACCCTATGGAAGTAAAGTAGCTATGTTGTTAAGTGTGTATTATATGAGAAAGTAATCTTTTTAGAAAGGGAGATTTGATAGAAATGTTTTAAAATGACTATTTTAAATAATTCTTATGAATTGATTATGAACTTATTTAATTTTTATGGTTAAGCCAGAGTGTTATTTTTATTCGCTCGCTGAGTATTTTCTTATGAAAATACTCACCACTCCTTTTTATTTTGTTTTCAAAGTTAAGTGGTTGTCTGGATGATAGCTAAATATTTCAAAGGAAGTAGGAGCAGTAGAGAATCTCAAAAATATTGTATAGTTAGGATATTCAGTAAATGTATGATATTGTTTTAAAATAGTTATAAATTAATAAGTTTCATTGCGAGATTTGTATATAATAGTGATGGCAATATTTTAGGTTGTATTATGATTTAATAGTTATCTAGTAGATATTCAAGATAGAAGTAATACTCAGCCACATCAGTACTTAGATTAGGAAGGCCAAATGTATGACTTCCTAACAAGGGTATTGGTGGGGTTGGGTGTTATAATTTTAGTATCAGAGCCTAGGTTTGAAAATTTAGGTATGAAACTTAGAGTCAAAAGCTCACATTTTGAAGGATTCGATTTGGAAGCCTAGGTTCGAAAGTTTAGATTTGGAAACCTAGGTTTGAAAGTTTAGGTTTGGAAGTTTAGATTGTAAGAACAATGCTTTTGATGAATAATAGAGATGATATGAGTTTTGATGGTAATTAATTATATTAATTTTGAATTTCAAAGAAATGGCAAGAACTAGAGGTGGCCATATAGGAAGTCGAGGTCATGGTCATAGACGTGGTAGAGGTAGATGATATGGTGTCCTGGATAATAAAGCAGAATTAGTAGAATTGACTAATATCTTAACTAGAGGTCAAGCATTTCCACGAGCATCACCTCTGTCGTCAGCATCAGTTGGCAATGATAGGAATGGAATGCGTAATGCTTGATTGGATAGTCAATAAAATAGTTCAATGTCGGCCGTACCTGTAATGCTGTTTAAAAAATGTGCCTAAGAGAGCGCGGAATAATTACCAACCGCCACAGCGCATAATGCCTGTGAATGTGCCGAACCAACCAGCAGCCCCGGTAGTACACATAGATGCTACTAATTTGGTACGCATAATAGCAACGGTGATGTCGGAACGAGAAAGGTACAAGAATCCCGGAGATATCATCGAGCATTCAAAGAAGTGTGGAACTTATGACTTCCAAGGTTCTTTTGACCCAGAACAAGTAGATAAGTGGATTAAGACTGTGGAAAAGGCCTTCAATATGTTACAACTTAGCGATGAAGAGAAGGTGCATAACGTATATGGCCTTAACCCACTTAGCGATGAAGAGAAGGTGCGTAACGTATATGGCCTTATGTTTAATAAGGCTGATGATTAGATGATCAGGATAAGGAACTTATATAGAGAGGCTTTCATTTAGCCAGTATTCAAAGAGGAGTTTAATAGAGAGTATTTAACTGAGACCTTTTAGAAGTAGAAGAGAGCATCTTTTATAAACTTGGTACAAGGTTTGATGACTGTCAGGGAGTATACTGATAAATGTGAAGATCTGTACCAATATGCAAAAGATGTGTATCCTACGGAAGTAATGAAAAGTGATAAGTTTAGGGATGGATTGAATATCTCCCTATGTGGAAAGTTTAACATGTATTCTAGCACGACCTTTATAGGTTGGGTTTAAAAAGCTATGGAGCAAAAAAGATTAGATATGGAGTTAGAAGAAGCTGAGTCTTGGAACGAGAATAAGAGAGTGAAGTTTACCTCTAAATCAAAAGGAAATACTAAAATTGGAGGAAATGGTGAACTTAAAAAAGGTCAGGCATCAGAAAGACAACCGATAGCACCATTTGGGCAAGCAGATGTTGGAGAAACATATACAAAGCCATGGTGTAATGAATGCAAAAGTCACCACCCGGGGAATTGTAGTAGACGCATAAGAGTGCAGTGTTATCAATGTGGTGAGATAGGGCACTATGCTCGTGATTGTCCTAAGAGGATTTTATAGTAGCTGAGTAGGAAAAGAATAAAAGTGCTTAATGCGATAGAATGTATAATTAATATATAAAGTGGATTTTATCTGTGATAGATGTAATCGTGATTTTGAAGTCTATGAATAAAGGAAGCTTTTATCTTAAGATATGATGGTTAAATTAGCAATATTTGCTATTGATAAGAAATAAGTACGTTATTAGTACAAGAATGTAAAATAAGGAAATTGTTAAATCGAGTTGTGTTGTAGAGAATTTTTTAGAATAGAATTGTGGTTGTAATGATTGGTGAAGAGAAAGATAAAGCTTAAAGTAAAGAGATTTTTAGTAATAACATGATGAGTATTCCCTAAATTTTAAGGATGATATTCTTTTTAGAGGGGGAGAATTGTCACGTCCGTACCTGAAGAATTAAGTAATTTTAGGTCAAGGCTAAATTAAAAAAAAATAAGTTTGAATTGAGGACTTAATTGAAAAATTGAAAGTTGGGGGACTAAAATGAAAATTGGCATAAACCACCATTGTTTTTGATATAAGGAAGAAGACGATTAAAAAAAGGAAAAAAGAGAAAATGAAGGGAAACACTGTCGGAGGAAGAGGAAAAGAGGGAGTAACCGACAGTTTGATGAGTGGACTTCTTTTTTTTAATCTCTTTATTGTTATACTTGCTTTTGAATGATTTATATATGATTTGGATCGAATTTTTGTTAAAATTGTCAATGATTCGAACATTACAGGCGATCAGGCGGTGCCTGATTGCATAGAGGTGGGACCTCTATGGACAAAGGGTGCGCGCCTCAGTCCATTGAGGCCCTAGAGGCAGTGCCTCTATAGCATAGAGGCGTGCGTGTCTGCTTGAAGAGGGCGGTGCCTCTGGGGCATAGAGGCATGCGCCTTTGTAGTAAATAGGTGGTGCCTCTATGCACTGTGGATGATTGAAAACTTGAATCTTTGGAACGGATCGTCGAGATGCGTAGCGTAGCTTTATAAGGACCTAACTTTTGGTACCGGATGAGTTACGAGACCTATAATATATCAAATCGAAGCTGACTGAGAGATTTACATGGCTTTCATTCAAGAAACGCGATGAACCCTGTCTTGATTTCCAACTTCGATCATTTAAGTCTCTATTTTGGACTTCAAAGTTTAAGTTGTCCTTATAATCTTAAGTGCGTATGGCAATAAACATTAGAGATTCCATGTATAAGACATGGCAGATTTGGGTAGTTGTATATAAATGATGTTTAGAACTAAATACACATACTACTATATAGGTATAAATCCATGTCTGGGATATAGTATGACTGGTAAGTGTGTATAGTCATTGCCTGGGGCCGAATACACTTGTTACCATATAAATGTGATATAGTAAATATATATAGTCGATACCTAGGGCTGGATACATATGTTACTATAAATGTGTATAGCTGCTGCCATGGGCCGGGTACACATTTGTAAATATAGGATTAGTGAAAATGTATAATCATTGTCTGGGGTCGGGTACACATTCTACCCTATAGAAGTAAAGTAGTTATATTGTTAAGTGTGTATTATATGAGAAAGTAATCTTTTTAGAAAGGGAGATTTGATTGAAATGTTTTAAAAATATTACTTTAAATAATTCTTATGAATTGATTATGAACTTATTTAATTTTTATGGTTAAGACGGAGTGTTATTTTTATTCGCTCTCTGAGTATTTTCTTATAAAAATACTTACCACTCCTTTTTAGTTTATTTTTAGAGTTGAGTGGCTGTTTGGGTGATAGCTAGATATTTTAAAGGAAGCAGGGGCAGTGAAGAATCTTAAGAATATTGTATAGTTAGGATATTGGGTAAATGTATAATATTGTTTTAAAATAGTTGTAAATTAATGAGTTGCATTGTGAGATTTGTATATAATAGTGATGGCAATTTTTCGGGTTGTATTATAATTTAAGAGTTATCTAGTGGATATTGAAGATAGAAGTAATACTCGGCCACATCAGTACTTAAGTTAGGAAGGTCAAGTGTGCGATTTCCTAATAAAGGTATTGGTGGGGTTAAGTGTTACAATTTTGGTATCAGAGTTTAGGTTTGAAAACTTAGGTATAAAACTTAGATTCGAAAGCTTATATTTTCAAGGATTTGATTTGGAAGCCTAGGTTTGAAAGTTTAGATTTGGAAGCCTAGGTTTGGAATTTTAGATTGAAAAAGCAATGCTTTTGATGAATAATAGAGATGATATGAGTTTTGATGATAATTAATTATATTAATTTTGAATTTTAGAGAAATGGCAAGAACTAGAGGTGGTCATATAGGAAGTCGAGGTTGTGGTCGTGGACATGGCAGAGGTAGAGGACATGGTGTCCAGGATAATAGAGTAGAATTGGTAGAATTGACTAATATCTCGACTAGAGTTTGAGCATTTCCATGAGCATCACCACCATCATTAGCATCAGTTGGCAATGATAGGAATGGATTGCGTAATGCACGATTGGATAGTCAATAAAACAGTTCAGTGCCGACCACACCTATAATGTTGTTTAAGAATGTGCCTAGGAGAGCATAGAATAATTACCAACTGTCACAGCCCTTGATGCTTGTGAATGTACTGAACCAACCAGCAGCCCCGGTAGTATATATAGATGCTACTAATTTGGAACGCATAATGGCAATGGTGATGTTAGAATAAGAAAGGCACATGAAGCCCGGAGATATCATCGAGCATTCAAAGAAGTGTGGAGCTTATGACTTCTGCAGTACTTTGGACCCAAGACAAGTAGATAAGTGGGTTAAGAATTTGAAAACGGCCTTCAATACGTTATAACTTATCAATGAAGAGAAGGTGAGTAACGTATATGGCCTTATATTTAAAAAGGCTGATGATTGGTTGATCAGGATCAGGAACTTATATGGAGAGCCTTTCATTTAGCCAGTGTTCAAAGAGGAGTTTAATAAAGAGTATTCGACTGAGATTTTTTAGAAGCAGAAGAAAGCATCTTTTGTAAACTTGGTACAAGGTTCGATGACTGTGAGGGAGTATACTAACAAGTTTGAAGATCTGTACCGATATACAAGAGATGTGCATCGTATGGAAGGAATGAAAAGTCATAAGTTTAGGGATGGATTGAATGTCTCCCTACGTGGAAAGTTTAATCTGCATGCTGGCACAACCTTTAGAGGTTGGGTTGAAAAAGCCATGAAGCAAGAAAGGTTAGATATGGAGTTAGAAGAAGCTGAGTCTTGGAATGAGAATTAGAGAGTGAAGTTTACCTCTAAATCAGAAGGAAATACTAAAAGTGGATGAAATGGTGAACTTCTAAATGGTCAAACATTGGAAAGACAACTGATGGCACCACCTGGACAAGCAAAAGTTGGAGAAATATATGCAAAGCCATGATGTAATAAATTCAAAAGTCACTATATGGGGAATTATAGTAAACGCACAAGAGTGCAGTGTTATCAATTTGGTGAGACAAGGCACTATGCTCGTGACTATCCTGAGAAAATTTTGTAGCAACTGAGCAGGAAAAGAATAAAAGTTATTAATACGATAGAATGTATAATTAATATGTAAAGTGAATTATATCTGTGATAGATGTAATCATGATTTTGAATTCTATGAATAAAAGGAACATTTATCTTAAGATATGATGGTTAAATTAGCAATATTTACTATTTATAAGAAACAAGTACGTTGTTAGTACAAGAATGTAAAATGAGGAAATTGTTAAATCGAGTTGTGCTGTAGAGACTTTTTTATAATAGAATTGTAGTTGTAATGACTGGTGAAGAGAAAGATAAAACTTAAAGTAAAGAGACTTTTAGTAATAACATGACGAGTATTCCCCAAATTTTGAGGATGAAATTCTTTTTAGAGGGAGAGAATTATCACATCCGTACTCGAATAATTAAGTTATTTTAGGTCATGACTAAATTGTAAGGAAAATAAGTTTGGATTAAGGACTTAATTTAAAAATTGAAATTTGGGGGACTAAAATGCAAATTGGCATAAACCGCCATTATTTTTGATATAAGAAAGAAGATGATAAAAGAAAAAGGGAAAAAGAGAAAACGGAGGGAAACACTACTGGAAGAAGAGGAAAAGAGGAAGGAACCAACCTTTTGGTGAGTAGACTTCTTTTTTTTAATCCTTTTATTAGTATACTTGCTTTTGAATGACTTTCAGATGATTTGGATTGAATTTTTATTAAACATTTTGAAGATTTGAATGTTACAGGCGATCAGGTGGCACCTGATTGCATAGAGGTGTCACCTCTGAGCACAAGGGCGCACGCCTCAACCCATTGAGGCCCTAGAGGCGGCACCTCTATGGCATAGAGGCATGCACCTCTGAGGCATAGAGGCATGCACCTTTATAATAAACAGGCGGTGCCTCTATGCCCTGTTAATGACTAAAAACTTGAATTTTTGGAATAGATCGTCGAGATACGCAGCGTTGCTTTAGGAGGACCTAACTTTCAACACCGGATGAGTTACGAGGCTGATAATATATCAAATCAAAACTGACTCAAAGATCTACATGACTTTCTTTAGGGAACCTGATGAACCCCGTCTTGATGTCCAAATTTGATTATTTAGGCCTCCATTTTGGAGTTCAAAGTTTTAGTTGTATTTAAGTGCGTATGGCACTAAGTGTTAGAGATTCCATGTATGAGACATGGCATATTTAGGTAGTTGTGTATAGTTGATGCCTAGGGCTGAATACACATACTACTATATAGGTATAATCCATGTCTGGGACATAGTATAATTGGTAAGTGTGTATACTCATTGCCTGGGGCCGAATACACTTGTTACCATATATACGTGATATGGTAAATATGTATAGTCGATGCCTGGCGCAAGATACATATGTTACTATAAATCTGTATAGCTGCTGCCAGGGGTCGGGTACACATTTGTAAATATAGGGTTGGTGAAAGTGTATAATCATTGCCTGGGGCCGGGTACACATTCTACCTTATGGAAGTAAAGTAGTTATGTTGTAAAGTGTGTATTATATGAGAAAGTAATCTTTTTAGAAAGGGAGATTTGATTGAAATGTTTTCAAAGAATTATTTTAAATGATTCTTATGAATTGATTATGAACTTAATTAATTTTTATGGTTAAGCCGGAGTGTTATTTTTGTTCGCTCGCTGAGTATTTTCTTGTGAAAATACTCACCACTTCTTTTTATTTTAAATTTAGAGTTGAGTGGTTGTCTGGGTGATAACTAGATATTTCAAGGGAAGTAGGAGCAGTGAAGAATCTCAAGAATATTGTATAGTTAGGATATTCAGTAAATATACGATATTATTTTAAAACAGTTATAAATTAATGAGTTGCATTGCGAGATTTGTATATAATAATTATGGTAATATTTTATATTGTATTATGATTTAAGAGTTATCTAGTAGATATTCAAGATAGAAGTAATACTCGGCCACATCAGTACGGAAGTTAGGAAGGTCAAGTGTGTGACTTCCTAACAAGAGTATTGGTGGGGTTGGGTGTTACAATTTTGGTATCAACGCCTAGGTTTGAAAACTTAGGTACAAAACTTAGATTCGAAAGCACACATTTTGAAGGAAAGATTTTCAATGTTTTTCTCTCAGAAATCACTCAAGAAAATACAAATGAATTCTATAAGCACTTGAGAGAGCAAATGAGCAATGTATGAAGTGGAATGCAAAACGATTCTACAATGTAATGCTCTCTAACCTTTACTAAAAATAGAATGACCTATTTATACTAAGGGCTGAGCTGGAAAGTGATATCATTTGAACCAATTACAAAATTATTTTGATAAAATAAATAAATAAAGACAAATCGTGCTCTACTACCAAAATACATTGTGCATGGCTTGTGTAAGAGTGAGTGCAATGCAGAAGTATATGTTGTGCTACTTTGTCTTCAGAAACGACAAGAGATAGAGAGATAAGTATCACAAAGCTATTTGTTCTACTGATGTATAGAATTAGCTCGACTGTAGAAAATATTTCTTTATCTTTTTAGCCAAAAATGGAAATAAAGTATAGAACTTGAAAACCATTAGGTTTTTTAGATGAATGGTGCAGATTTGCTCTCAAGTACTTTTCACACATAAAGCTAATTTCTTCAATTACTGAAATACCCTTCAGCATCTTGCATTTGGGCTCCATGGGCTTTTGCACTTGACATTCAACTTCACTCTTTACCATTTACGTTCACACATATATTTACCATTTTCTCACCAATTTGCTTGTTGTCATATATCTTGATTTAAACACATCAGAAACAATATTATTTTTATGATTTTTATTACTCATCAAAGTCAGGCTTAAAAATTAGGCTCAGGTTGAACCTTTGCAACAATCTCTCCCTTTTTGATAATGACAAAACTTGATAAAAATAACTTATTTTCGAAAGATAAGCACATTTATCACAAATATGTACAAAGAGACATATGCAAAAAATAATATGCAATATGAAAAATTTCTAAAATTAATTTTATTATAAAAGAACTTTTCTCCCCCTGAATTTATACCGATAAATTTAATAGACAGTCAATTTTTCATTAATCTCTTTGAAGGAAAAGATAAGGTAAGCTATAAATTGATCAAACCAGAATTGAGTGATATATCACAGCAATGAAAAATAAAAGCAGACACCAAACAAGAATCAAATGAAAAGATGTAGATTTATTGAGCTAAGAACAAAACAAATTAGCCTGCAGTTCATACAAAAAGTGACCAATAAAAAACTACAGGACACACACTAAAAAAATGCTAATACTTAATACTAATTCTACTCCCCCTTTTTGTCATCAGTTAAAAAGAAAGTAATGAAGGAGAGTAGCAATTGTAGTCTTAATAAAAAATATTAAGAGTCTAGGATTAAAAATAAAGCAAGCACATACTTAAATAAAAAATTAATTTTGTTATCTAGAAGCATGAAAAGGTTTAAGCTACTGGATCTAAGGATGGTTTCAGTGTTTGTCGGGTGACTCAATGGGTAGGTGGAATATGTTTCTTTTGAGCTTTGTGTTTAAGCTTGTAACCGAGTTTGGGTTTCATCTGTTCACCTTGGTCAGCATCCTTGGACTACACTGTCTCTTCTTTCTTTGATAAAGCAACTGAAGCAGAAGGGAGAGGATGATCGAGAAGTACCCTATAAAGATCAGCCAAACTAGCTTCATATTCATCAATAAACTTGTCAAAACTAGCTTGGTAGCTGTCTATCAAAGATTGGAATCTGGTTGCTACAGAAGATAGAAACTGTCTTGCCGTCTTGCCATTTTGAGCTTTACTTCATCCTTTGTCATTTCACCCTTTGGCTGTTCAGACGTTTCCTTAGCAAAATCTTTCATTATTGGCTCATCTTCTATCGGCTTGTCAGCCTATTTTTTAACACTTTTAGCTTCCAACTGTTCCTCAGTCATTTGCTCAGTAGCTTCCTCAACCTCTTCCTTTTCATACTCTTTTTCTTCTTCTATTGGCTTTTCTTGTACAACATTCAAAATATCTTAGATTACAGTATCCACTTCTTCTTCAGAATTAGCTTCAGAGCTCTTCTTTTCCTCTATATCTTCTTCTTTTTCAGAGCTAGATTTTTTAGACTCTAGCTTCTCAGTGCCATCTGATATTGTAATTTTAGCTTTAGACTTATCTTCTTTACTTTATTTCTACTCTCTTTTATTTTGAATCCTTGACGGGCTCTCTTCCTAATTTCATCAGAAAGCCTATTGGGATCTACTATTGTTTCAGAATAAGAGTCAGCTTTAGTCTTTTCTTCGGCAATTATTTTTCCTTTAGCTTTTTGCCTCATCTTTGCATCAGAGATGGTAGTGGAACTAGCAGGAGCAGAAACTTTCTTTTCTTCTTCCTTCTTCTAAGATTTTTTTTATAGGTTTCAACTTTTTCTTAGGATCCGCTTTAGCTTTCTTGATTTCTTCCTTTTTTACTTCTACTTCTTCAATCTCTGTGATTTTTGATTTTGACTTGATCTTTAGCACAAATGACTTTGAGATTACTTCAGATTTCTTAATCTTCTCAAAGGTTTCATCACTTAAATCAACTTTCAGAAACTTCAAGAACTTTATTAAAATCATAGCATATGGCAGCCCTTTATATTTTGTCAAGCTCATCATTAGACTCATAATTAAATAACACATATTAAAGCTTTTCTTTCTGAACAAATGCCACATTATGCACAACTTAACACTATTCATATAATAAAGGCTACCCAGTTTTGGTGCTAATAAGCAAGTAATGAACTTGTGCACAATTCTCAAATTTTGAGAGAGAGAAGCAGAACTTACATTCTCGGTGGCTTTGATTTCAGAGTTTCCAGAAACTTTCTTCTTAAATTATTCTTTAGCAAAGCTTTTGATTTTTTTTAAATCAACTTTCTTTGCCACTCTTGCACCAAGATTCGGAATGTCGAAGGCTTCAGAGACGGTTTTTAGAGAAATAGTGTACTTTTCTCCTTTTAGAACAACTTCAAATTCTTCGGAATCGATTTCTTTTATTGACCTATAAAACTGACGAACCAGATATTCATACACATCTTCCTCGATTTTTATCAAGCTGGTCCATTGTTGAGCCGAGAACCACTCTTTCAAAGGAAAATCAGAACTTTTGAAAAATTCCCAGTTGATCATCTTTGGAGGAATCAATTTATTATGGGAAATCTTCAACTCAATCCCTTTCAACTTTTTCTCACCTTTTTCGATCTTCATCTTTTTCTGGGACTGTTTTGGAGAATCAGCGTCTACTTGCTTAAAATCCTTTCTATTTTTGCTTAAATCACTCATCTTAGTAAAAAAAGATTACTTTTCTTGGATTTCTTAGAGAATGAATAAATCAAAATAGAGAGGAGAGTTTCGAGTTTAAAGAAAAATGAATGTGGGTTTGAAAGGGAAGAGATAGTGGGTATTTAATAAGAAGAAGACTCATAATAACTATTGGATAAAAAGATGTTTTACGCTATTATCCAGCAGACGCAACCTTTCCAGTTTCTAAAAAAAATAACTTCTTATTCAAATGCATGCCTATCCTATTTTTTTCTAAGGCACGTAATGTTTCCTATTTAGGCTAACGTGTCAAAATATTTAAGGACTAATAACTGACACAGTTTTCAAAATGAGTAGGTATGTCTTTTCCAAATAGGCATGGTCACGAGAAGATATCAATATTCTAATTTTTCAAAAAATAACTGTATTTTATCTATTTAATTCAAGAATACTAATGAAGACTGATGATCTATCTTATTTAAGACAATTAATTTAGGAAGGGGAAAAATATTTTCAAGCAAAAATAGCTTAAAAATTTTTTGCATCAAGATCAATAACTCCTAACTCTGTTCTAATTTTGTAAAAATGATCTTCACTCAAAGGCTTTGTGAAAATGTTAGCTAGTTGCATGTCAGTAGGTACAAAAATCAGCTTGATGTCACCATTCAACACATGATCTCTTATGAAATGATACCTAATTTCAATATGTTTTGTCCTAAAATACAAAATACATGATAGGATTCTTAGATAAATTGATTGCACTTATATTATCACAATAGATAGGAATTTGAGAGTACCTAATTCCATAATCTTCTAGTTCTTATTTTATCCAAAGAATTTGTGCCTCACAACTTCTAGCAGCGATGTATTCAGCTTTAGCGGTTGATAATGCCACCGAAGTTTGTTTCTTACTAAACCATGGGACTAATCCACTGCTAAGAAACTGATAAATTCCAGATGTGCTTTTCCTGTCCATTCTACTTCCTGTAAAATCAGCATTGCTATATCCCATAAGATCAAAGGATGTATCTTTAGTGTACCATAGGCCTAAACCTTAGGTTCCCACTAGATATTTGAAAATCATTTTCATAGCTATCAGGTGAGATTCCTTAGGATTAGCTTGAAAATGTGTATATAAATAGACACTGAAATGAATATCAGGTCGACTAGTAATAAGATAAAGTAATGATCCAATCATACCTCTATACATCTTATTGTCTACCTGTTTACCTTTTTCATCTTTGTCTAATTTTATTGTGGTACTCATTGGTGTCCTGCTGATTTTAGCATCAAATAGCTTAAATTTCTTCAGCATTTCTTTTATATACTTAGACTAATTCAGGAAGATACCATCCTTATACTGTCTGATTTGCAATCCTAAAAAAAATTCAGTTCCCCCATCATGCTCATCTCGAATTCATTCTTCATCAAATCTGAGAACTCCTTGCATAAGCTTTCTTTGGTTGCTCCAAAAATAATATCATCCACATAAATCTGGACAATCAGAATATGTTTAGTTTGATTTCTTGTGAAAAGAGTCTTCTCCACTTTGCCTTTTATAAATCCATTTTCTAACAAAAACTTGCTTAGCCTTTTATACCAAGCTCTAGAAGCTTGTTTCAGACCATACAATGCTTTTGTTAATCTATACACATGGTTGGGCTTATCATGTATCTCAAAGCTGGGAGACTGATTCACATAGACTTCTTCATTGAGATACCCATTCAAGAAGGCGCTTCTAATATCCATCTAAAATAGCTTGAAGTTTCTGTAGCAGGCAAACACACATAATATTTAAATCACTTTAAGTCTAGCCACAGGTGCAAAAGTCTTGTCAAAATCAATTCCCTCTTCTTGGTTGTAACCTTTGGCAACTAGTCTAGCCTTATTCCAAACAACGTTCCCCTGCTCATCAAGCTTATTTTTGAAGACCCACTTAGTTTCAATGATAGTGTGATCTTTAGGCTTTGAAACTAATTTCCAGGCACTATTTCTTTAAACTCATTTAGATCTTCTTGCATGGCCATGATCCAATTTTCATCTTTTTGTGCTTCCTCTATGCTCTTTGGCTTTATTATTGACACAAAGGCTATATTACCCATCATTTTTTTAATACTACTTTTTATGGCCACTTTATCGGATGGACTAGTCAGCATGTTCTTCTTAGAATGGTATTTATGATATCTCCATTCCTTGGGTAGATTAAGATGTAGGAGTTGCTGATCATTCTATCTTTCTTCAATCTAGTTTTCTCCTTCACACTGATTTTCATTCTCGGGTAACCTTCCTTCTATCAAGTATGACTGTCCTTCCAGATTAGCTTCAGCATTCTCTTCTGGAGCAAATTCTTTCTCTTAGGTTTTTTGATTAATCTTTTCAGCTGGTTCAGGTATGGAACTTTCAGTACCTACAAAAAAATCATCTACAACATCTCTACTTGGTAGAGTTTGGTTAGTTTTCTTAAAGATAACATGTATAGATTCTTCAACAACAAGAGTTCTTTTATTAAAACCTCTGAAGGCTCCACTATAATCAGAATAGCCTAGAAAAATTCCCTCATCTAATTTTGCATCAAATTTAGCTAGCTAATCTTTCTTGTTATTGTGAATAAAGTATTTATAACCAAACACCTTAAAATAACTTATGTTAGGCTTTTTATCTTTCCAAGGCTGATAGGGTGTCTTTTTTAAGGAGGATCTTACCAAAACTCTATTCAAGATGTCTCAAGTTGTATTTATAGCTTCGGCCTAAAAATACTTTGGCAAATTAGCTTCACTAAGCATTGTGCGTGCCATCTCTTACAAGGTTTTGTTCTTTCTTTCCACAACTCCATTCTGTTGGGGAGTTCTTGGAGCTAAAAAATTGTGATTGATTCCTAACTCATCATATAACTCTTCAAACTGTTTATTTTTAAATTCTCGACCATGATCACTTTGAAGACTTGTGATATTATATCCTTTTTGATTTTGAAGCTTTCCATAAAGACTAGCAAATTTGTTAAATGCCTTTTCCTTTTTGGCTAGGAAAAGGGTCCAAGTATATTTAGTATAATCATCCACTATAACAAATGCATATGACTTGCCTCCTAGACTAGATAGCGTGACTGGACTAAACAAATCAAGATGCAATAGTTCAAGTGGTTTGCTAGTTGAGATCGTGCCTTTAAATTTGAATAAAAACCTTGTTTGTTTGCCTAATTGACAAGCATCACAAACAATGTCTTTTTCAAATTTCAGCATTGGCAGACCTTTCACAAGCTCATTTTTGGAAGGCTTAGAAATCAGATTCATACTTATATGACCTAATCTTTTATGCCATAGCCAAATGTCTTCCTCAACAGATGCTAAATAAATCAGATGCACAGTGGAAAATTTCAAAATCAACCAAGTATACATTTTAAAATCTATCACTAACAAACAGAGTCTGATTATCATACATATCTTGAACTTCACAGTGAGTAGGTTCAAAGATGACTCTCATATTCTTATCACACAACTAACTGATACTGATTAGATTAAACTTCAAACCTTTATCCAGTGATACTTCTTTGATGGAAGGATTAGCTCCAACTATTCCAATGCCAAATATCTTTCCTTTTTTGTTGTCTCAAAACTGACGGATCCCCTATTTTTCAACTTCAGTTGGGTGAACTTTGACTTGTCATCCGTCATATGCCTAGAGCAAGCACTATCCATGTACCATTTTTCTTGAACACTCTTGCTCTTGAGGCAGACCTATAAGGGATCAGTTAGTTTTAAGTACCCAAATTAATTTAGGTCCTGATGGGTTAGTCTCAGAAAATAGCTTAGTACCTTTTGGTACCCAGACCAATTTAGCTTTAGAAAAACCTTTCTTATAAGCACAGAATTTTGAGATATGTCCTTTATGATTGTAATAAATGCATGTGAGATGTGTGTGACTTGAAGAGATCTCTTTAATGAAGTAAGAGTCGTATTTTCTATTTTTCACAAATCCAGTAAAACCTAATCCTGATTTTTCATTTGAAAACCATTGGTTTCCCAATAAAATATCAAGATTCTATCTTTCCTTTGTGAATCTTTCAAGATTATTGGTTAAACTCTCAATTTTCTTTTGCAAATCATCATTAGTTCTCATCAGAAATGTATTTCTTTTAATGATCACACCAAGCTCATTCTTTAGAAATCTAATTTCAGAAGAGGTAGTATTTAAATATTCATATACATAAGCAAACTGATTTCATGCATGTTTTTTTTTCTTTAAAATCATTAAATTTAGCTTATGAGGCTTTAGAAAAAATAGTTTCAACTTTATCATTAAGAAGTTTCTCATTTTCTGACTTAACAAATTTGAGTTCCTTTTTAAGCTTTTTGGTTTTTTAAAGGTTTTTGAATTTAATGTACAGTTCATCAAATGTACTACCTAAATCATCATCAGAAATAAAATCAGAAGATTGTACCTCTTGTGTGAGCACTTCTAGGGA
Source organism: Macaranga tanarius (assembly GCA_949673435.1). Classification (NCBI taxonomy): domain Eukaryota; kingdom Viridiplantae; phylum Streptophyta; class Magnoliopsida; order Malpighiales; family Euphorbiaceae; genus Macaranga; species Macaranga tanarius. The sequence continues at coordinate 16,070 of CATIWO010308114.1, forward strand.
ATTAGTTTCAGATCTTAATTCCTTGATTTTAGGTTGACTCAATTCTTCATCTTTAAATGCCATCAGACAGAGATTTGCAACTTCATTTAACTTCTCTTCTTCTCCTGAGCTTGAACTTTCACTGTCACTCCATGTTGCAACCATAGCTTTCTTGGCTTTAGTTTTATTAGACTTCTTTTTCAGCTTCGGGCAATCAGTCTTGTAGTGTCAAGGCTTGTTGCATTCAAAGCAAATCACTTATTGCTTTTCCTTTTTCTACAGAGAATTGGCTTTGGGGCTGAACATCTTTTTGATGTTGTTCCTATAGCTTCTTCCACCTTTCTAATACATTCTTTTAAATCTCTTTGTGAATAGTGCAAGATTATCATCGTCTTCTGAGCTAGTTGAGCTTTCACTGCTTGAGCTGATTTTGAGGGCTAGATCACTTCTCTTCTTTTTATCACTGATTGTTTCCTTTTCTTTTTCTTTATTTCTCATCATCATTTCATGTGTCAGTAGTGAACTGACAAGCTCATCATATGAATATTCCTTCAAATTTTTAGCTTCACAAAGGACCGTGACTTTTGTCTCCCAACTTTCTGGTAGAGATTTGAAAATTTTCTTCACCATTTTTTCTTTAGAGATTTCCTTTCTAAGATTTTTGAATGAGTTCACTATTTTAGAAAATCTTGAATTCATTAAAAAAAATAGTCTCATCTAGTTTCATAAAAAATAGCTCATAATCTCTCCACTGTAAGTTAATCTTTGACTCCTTAACCTGATTTGTTCCTTCATAGGTGACTTCCAGCTTGTCTCACACTTGCTTCGCTGATGTACAAGTTGAGATTCTGTTGTACTCATTCACATCTAATGCACAGTGGAGCATGTTAAGTGCTTTTGCATTCAGTTAGATCTTTTTTTAGTCATCATCAGAGTAATCAGCTTCTGCGATAGTGATTTTCTTGCCATCAGCTTGAGTTTGGAACTATTGGTCCAGTAACAATAACTCTCCAGCAATCAATATCAGCAGCCTGCATAAAATTTCTCATTATATTTTTCCAATAAGTATAGTTAGTGTCATTAAAAAGAGGAGGACGAGTGATCGAATTTCCCTCAGGTAATCCTGATGCACTATGGATAGTATTAGAACTACTAGCAGGCAGTTTGGATTTCTCAAAGGTCTTAACCTTAGATACAGTTTCAGAGACCTACTCTGATACCAAGTGTTGGGTTCGATAGGCTACTCAAGAGGGGGGTGAATTAAGCAATTTTTGAAAAATCGTATAAAACTTGAAAAGTCAATTTTAGCAATAACTAGCACAACAGAGGTTTTGAAAAGCTATTTATCAGAGCTATTAGATTTTGGTGGAAAATCAATTTAAAAAGGCACGATATCAGAGCTGAACATTGAAAAAGTGGAGAATATCTACTAACTGAGTAAAACTAATATTTTTGGATTTTTAAATAAGGAATCAGAACAAATACATGAAGGAAAATAGCGCAATCATAGAAGCTAATTTTTAAGTAGGAACTCAGTTGAAAATAAATCGACAGTAAAAATCAGAACTAAATAATTGTGAACATGCATGAAACCAAAATAAGGAGTAAAGAGATGAGAAATTAGACACAATAATTTTATCATGGTTCAGCTACCTGCCTACATCCACTTCTTAAGGCACTCCTTAAGATTTTCTCTTAATCTTAGTCTCTTTTAATGGGCAAGGGATAAGCCTTGGATTATAATCATATCCACAACTACCCTGTTGCTAGAACTATCCCAAAAACTAATTTTCAAATAGATTCAAAAAACTGCTCCTTATCTGGTTTTTAAACAGCTCCAAAAAACTGCAACCTACTAATTTTTGCACAGAACAAAAAAACTACCCCTCACCACTAGTTTTGCAGATTAACAAGGAAACTTACACTGCAAGCTTATCAATAGGTACTTGAAGACCTTCTTCACTTGATTACAAAATATTTTCAATGTTTTTCTCTCAGAAATCACTTAAGAAAATACAATGAATCCTATAAACTTGAGAGAGCAAATGAGCAATGTATGAAGTGCAATGCAAAACGATTCTACAATGTAATGCTTTCTACTCTTTACTGAAAATAGAATGACCTATTTATACTAAGGGCTAAGCTGGAAAGTGATATCATTTGAACTAATCACAAATTTATTTTGATAAAATAAATAAATAAAGACAAATCATGCTCTACTGCCAAAATACGTTGTGCATGGCTTGTGTAAGAGTGAGTACAATGTAGAAGTGTATGTTGTGATGCTTTTTCTCTAGAAACAACAAGAGATAGAGAGACAGGTGTCACAGAGCTATTTGTTCTACTAATGTACAGAATTAGCTTGACTGTAGAAAATGTTTCTTTGTCTTTTTAGCCAAAAATGGAAATAAAGTACAGAGCTTGAAAACCATTAGATTTATGAGATGAACTATGCATATTTGCTCTCAAGTAATTTTCACATATAGAGCTAATTTCTTCAATTATTAAAATACCCTTCAGCATCTTGCATTTAGGCTCTATGGGTTTTTGCACTTGACACTCAACTTCACTCTTTACCATTTGTGTTCACACTTGATAGTTGCATTCACACACATATTTACCATTTTCTCACCAATTTGCTTGTTGTTATATATCTCGATTTAAACACATCAGCGACAATATTATTTTTATTATTTTTGTTACTCATCAAAATCAGACTTAAAAATTAGGCTCAAGTTGAACCTTTGCAACATAAACTAAAAATAAACCAAAATGAAATCATGTGTACTTATCATATCTTTCACTAAAGTCATTTAAAATTTTGTGCACATTTAAAAATATTTCTCCCCCATTTAAAAATACTTCTCCCCCATTGTCAAAACATTTTAAAATATTTTCTCCCCTTTAAAAAAAAATTCTCCCCTAAATATATGTGCACCACTTCTTATACCACTTGTTGATAAAGTGTAAAAAAAAATACAAGTGATACCAATTAAAATAAATAAGCAAGCTTGATACCAATTGTTAAATGACTACCAATGGTATAACAAGCAAGTAAAGGTGCAACTAGTAAAAAATTCAAGGAATAGATAAAGATGCCAATATGAAAAAAATGGGAAGATGGCATGCTAAAAGATATCTAATTTTTGAAAATCATTTTGATCATGAAAAGGGGTCAAACTTTTAAAAAAAAAACGTTGTGTGCATATATTTTCATGAAATCACAAAAAAAAATGCAATAACATCTTAAAATCAATTAGCCTTTTGAACCCAAACCTTATGTGGTCTAGGTTGGTTAGCTTCATAATAGTCTATAGGTAATAAATTTATATACAATCTCCTATAATAACATACATTGCTAGTGTGCTCAAGATTCATGCAATCGAAACACCTAACATTTGTAAATCTATTCGGCCTATACACATAAGTTCTATTATTTCTATTGTGCATGTTGGTTCTATTGATCCTATGTGGCATGTTATATGAGGGAGGCATGTACATCACCCTAGGAGCATAAGTTTTTGCATTCATATGACCAACACAATCACAAACATGTTGTCTTTGATGTCTAAAATCATTCTTTGGTGTGTGCCTCTTTGTGTACATGAAGCATGCCTAGGTTGAGGTCTTTTGGCTTGTACTTTAGACCTTTAAGTCATTTGGGGATTAGCTTTAGGAAGCTTGGCTCTAGACAAGTAAGATTCTTTAGTCAATGTGGGTAGAGCCTTGGCACTACTACTAGTAGATGCATGTGAAGTGTTCATCCTACCTTTAACAAAACATTGGACTAGATAATGATGAAGGAGTATTCTTTGTATAGCCAAGACCACTAGTATCCTTATAAGATTTTGAAAGTCAAGAATATTGACGTAGCGGAAGCCTGTTAAAGGATAAATATTAACGATTATTGATTCGCGCACGAATACCAATCGAAAATCTTCTATAACCTGCAATTCTCAAATTCAAGGAATAGGCAACAAAATTCACAGAATTTTGGAATAAACAAAAATCTCAATTAATCAACCAAAAAACTCTCCTCCAAAATATAAAATAAGTCTTTAAATAGGTAAACCCTAAAACAATCCTAACAAAAATAGGAAAATCCAAAACTCCAAAAAAAATCAACTAAAAATACAAAAACGCAATTTTGAAGCCCTAAACGATGGATTTTGGCCAAAATCCATAGGACAACACATGCATAGCTAGTGACTTTGAATCCTTGGCCCGTTTCCAATGAAAATGGGCTTTTAAAACGCCAAAATCCGAAACTCCAAAGTTGCCAATAATTACAAAAATGCCACTACCGTAAATTTTCAAATTTCTCCATAAATTTGCAAGCAATCTGATCTGCATCATTCTCCCCAGGCTGGAAAAAATTTGCCCACGAATTGTCATCATCAGACGAATCACCTGCATAAGGAATTAAATGCTTAACATTAAAAACATCTGCAGTGCGAATGTGACTAGGCAACTTCAACCGGTAGGCATTCGGATTAATCTTCTCAACTATCTCCACTGGACTAATCTTCTTGGCAGAGAGCTTGTTATAATCACCTATAGAAAATCTATCTTTGGTAAGAACAGCCCAAACATAATCTCCCACATCGAACTCAACATGCCTCCGTTTCTTATCCGCAGCTTGCTTATATTTGCCCACAGCTTTCTGTAGATTTTCATGGACAGCGTGATGAACCTCCAACAAACTGTGAACGAAAGTCTCAGCTTTTCCATTAACTCTA
>CATIWO010308183.1:0-13918 GCA_949673435.1 Macaranga tanarius
ACAATTGTTAAGAGAAAAAGAACACGTAATGTACAAATGAGTTATGTCATAAACAAACTAACCAGTGGATGCTTGGTGATATGAATCAGGACCTTCAATGAAGATAAAGCGGCGGAGCACATCCTCTCTGTCAAGACCACATAAACTCAAGTATGGCTCAGCAGCCTTAGACTGGAGGCAACAGAACTTGATCTTCCTATATTTGTCTGCTTTGATCACCCACTTCACCCCTGTATAATTGCAAGCATAAAGAACACTACTTTAGGATCAATACATTAACAAAAAAAAAAATCATTACCACATAAATAATATCAAATTTTCACTCATTATTTAAGAAACCCAGATAACGAAAACACGCAGAGAGATTAGATTAGAATAACCTCGGTGGCAGAGATGGCAAACCCCGTCGAAGACGACAACACGTGGCTGGAGAAGAGTGGGCAGTGTAGGAGGTTTCAGAAGGGTGGATGCTTCTGGGTACAGCAGATCATCATCGCCTTCGACAGCAACATCAGTTGCAGTATCCGAAACGGCATCGGTTGATGAAGAAAACAAGCGACGGCGACGAGACTCGAACGAAAAAGAAGAGAGAAATGGAGATGTTTTGGGGTTAAATGTGGGAGTGAAGTTGCGAATCCTTGTCATCAGCATTTTTGTTGCTTCCTTGGTTTGTTAGTTTGATAAAAATGGGGTCTCTGTCATAGTCATAAGAGGCGGTAAGTACCTTACTTGGGAGACAAGTCCGAGTGGGTTAACAATGGACCCGAGCCCAGGAGGTTTAAATATTAGAAAATTCTTATATTTTTTATTTTTTTCAAGTATCAACACTCAACAGACTAGCCCACTAATGCCATCTGTCAAAGTTTTGATCTTTGAAATTACTTTTGAGCTAGTTACATGCATAGTGTATGGTAGAAATTTTTACGAGTTATACGGTACGTGATTCACTTGCAACACCAAGGATCTCATAAATCTGATAAATCTCACAGCCAATGTGAATTTACAACGCAGAATCTGATCACCACCTGTTTCAAATGGCAGCGTATAATATGTAGTATATACAAATTTTGTAGTGAAATGTCCAGCAGTAACACAATAAGCAAAGAATCATAGGTTCCAGAAGCACAAGAGAAGCTTTATAGAATTTTTGCCTATTTCAGCAAGTAAGAACAAAATAATTGAATTTGAGTGTGCGTATGAGGTTGACAAAATCATCCAGGGTGCGTATAATTAAAGACAACAGAAGCCTGTGTGGGATAAACTCCTACTGCGACATCATCTGCCTCGGATTGCAACTACAAAAGAATTTAATCGCCGGGCAAAATTTTTTTGCCCCAAAAACATGGGTTGGATGAAAAAGCACCATGCAGTCCCAATCAGTGTGAATTGCTGCTATTCCCACACCTCTTGAACTTGCCCATCTACGGCACAAAGAGATCATATAAAATACTGAATGATTAGTACTTAAAACAATTTCAATATGCAGAACTGGATGACACAGGCTATCTCACCAGCAAGCGCAACAGCCAAGTTCGCTTGAGCATCAGCCTCAGAATTAAATTCCTACGACAGGCATATAACATCAGGTCAGGACACTAGATTGAGCCAACAAAGGAAAAGAAGCAGCAGCAGTTAATCACACTGTTTTCATTCACATTCAACCTCTTTTACTAGCAGCAGTATGTCTTTGTGTTTTTCACGTCTTGGTAATAGCTCACTATAAAAGAATGGGCAGCACTAATAACACAGGATCTCAAAACCTTTGTTTTGTTTGGACTCAGATATCAGATGTATGCTTTATCAATTTGCTTTAACACAGGATCTTAATAGCATATTCAACATGGAGGTACACCTTATAAAAATAAAAATTCCAAAATGTAGGTCAAGTGGTTTGTATCTTAGTCCCACCATGTGAAGTTGCATCCTTAGATAAGTAAAACTAGCTTATTGAAGCTTTTCAAGTAAATGATATGTAGACTGAAAATTATGATCAGACATTTGCATTATAAGTAGACGGAACAACCATACACAATCCCACCATCAGAACAAAAAGAAAAGCAGATAAAGATTCAGAACACTGAACTTGATGGTGCAGTAGCTAGCATAATAATTGAGTTCATAATTCTGAAATACATTGAACGTGAATATAAAAGAACTAGCTCAGAATGCACAAGTTCACATTAGAATACAGTTCGTGTTAAGATGGTCAGATGCCTCTTCTATCCTTTTAGCTACAAGCTATTGCTGAAAACATCCAAATGCTTATGATTGAGAACAATCACTTAAAGAACTCGAACACTCGATCAGAGGAGTGATCAGATATCTAATATATTTTCTTGTTCCTAAAGAACTTGTGACATTACTATCTGTCCTTGAAAGAGAAAGAAAATGCGATCGTGAACTTTCAGAATAGCAAATAGAAGCATGTTTTAGAAGCACAAGATATCAGATCACCAAAACAACCAATTATCAAACTGTACGTACCCTTAGAACATGGCTGATCTGAAAAGAAACAAATTTGTCCTTCAGCTGTTTGGCCTGCTTATACAGACTGGCCATGTCTTCATGTCTGGCCTTCCATAAACCTTGAACCTGTTCCACACTTGCCACATAAGAGAGAGCAACACACATCCAGGACCATCTATGATAAATTAATGACCATCAACTGTGAAAGTGAATACAATATGAACTGAAGAGCTGAACCATGGATCATAGACTGGGATTGAACATGAGTCATGAGATTACAGAGAAAGGTAGTTTTCCAAGCCAGAAAGAAAAAAGTAATTTCATCGCATCCCAGACACTTTCCCCACTGATCTAAGGTGGAACTAGCACACTCGTTAAGATAGCAATTTATATCATTATTCCGACAAACATCCTCATCAAGAATCTAGCAGACACCGGTTCTGTTTTTTTTTTTTTTGCAAAAATAAAAAAAATAGAGTTGAGCTTGAAAACTATACTGTCCCCCTCCAACCCCCATCTCCACCAACACCACACCAAAACACAAAGGGAAAAGAAGAAGAAACATGGATGCTGTATTTCACAAAATTACTCACATCCGTTCACAAGTAAAATTGAATGCTATGTCAAGGGTAAACAGATGTAACCAACCTGAAGGCATACAAGTTTGGAGTCACCTTTAACATGGATTTTTGTATAACCCTTTTCAAGAGCATATCTCAACCCTAAGATCATTGCTCTATATTCGGCCACATTGTTTGTTACTTTACCCAACCCTTCTTGCAATCTGCAGATCTACATGAATTGGAGGTTTAGAAAGATGGAAATACTAATTAAAGACAAGGGGATATGGAAAAAGGTAAAATGCCATACAATGCGTCCATTAGTAGTCCGCAACAAAGCCCCTGCTCCAGCTGGTCCAGGATTTCCTTTTGAAGCACCATCAAACTCGAGAACACAGGAGTCCTGTAGATAAAGTATCACGTTTGTCATGCTCTTTCATTGTTTAAAGTGCCAAGCTATAAAATGCTTAGCCCATATGACAATAATATATTTGAATTCAGTCCAGAATCAATAAAACATCCACTTTCATGATCATAACATAATACCCGAGCCTCAATTTGATTATCCAACTTGGCATGTTTTCTCAAAGGGTCAGTTAAACCAGACACTGATCCATCTGATTCCTGCATTGCAATAAACATGCATCAAAGCAATGCACAATAAGTACAATAAACATGCGTCAAAGTAATGCACAATAAGTAAAAAGGCCAACAAAGATGTATCCTCTTGCAAATAGAATCTGCTGCTAACACAACTTATCAAATCCACAAAGAACAGCATAAAGCCTCATGCAATAAATACAAATATTTCCATAAATACAGAGACAAAGGAAGAGAGACACAGACAGCCAGACAACAGACAAAAATGAGAGACAAACGGTTCAGGGTGTTTACCATGAAAAAAGAAAAGCATAAGGCATAATGTGTATTCATATTCCACCTCAGTGCACTTTCACTGTTAGTTCTTTTCTTATGCAATAATTCTACAATTGAAAGTGAGACAAGACTCCAAATTTACCAGAGTCTGCAATCCTAGAAGTTCCTGTGATCTCTTTTTCGTTGCATCCGATGCAGGTGTTTCGCCTTTAGAAGAAGCAGGTTGCTGCAATAATAAACTAATTTTAAGTACCAATCACACAGGTAAGCAATAAAAATTTCTTCCAGCGCCATGGAAAAACAAAAGACCATGTAAAGATTTCTTGCAAAGAATTGCAGTTGGCTACTGCAGAACCTAATTGGCCATTAACAGGAATCTGATACTTCCATTTAATTAGTTTCCATCCCTTATAAAGAGTTGAATTTCACAGGCAATGATTCTTCAATTTACCCAAAGGGAAGCTTAGAATCATTAACATTGTTAAGTTTAAATTCACATCAAATCGATATAGAATAAATATGATGGTTTCCAGCTACAAAATCAAATGAACACAAGAAATAGCTGGCAGTGAGTAAACTTTTTTGCAATCACATTATGGGATAATGCTGTTAGCTTACCTGAAAAGGACAGGGAACCAGTGCGCCAAAAAGGTCCTCTCTTAAATCTTCAGCTCTGATGGTATACAAAGCATTCTGGAGACCACGTGATACAAGATACTCCTGGGTGTCCTTGGGCAAAGAGTACCCTTTATAAACACTGACAGGAGGATCACACACCTACCATTATCAAAACACAAAGTTCAAATCTTGCATGTTTACTATACTTCCCAAAACTGAATTCATACACATACATAACAAGTGATCAAAGAATTTACCGAAGAACCAACTTGAGCTTGGCAATCACTCAAACTCTTATAAACACCAACAACATCACCTTTCCTCACAACAAAGAATGCATCTTTCTCTTTCTCCATCTCTTTCTCCGTAGCAACTGCGGCTGCTGCTGCTGCCCACGATGACCCAGAATCAAGTTCCAATTTTTTCTTCTTAGGAGAGGCTTTTGCACTTGCTTTTTTAGTAGAGTAACACTGAACGCCAAGAAGCAGCCTTGGTGTCTTCAACACAAACCACAACTTATTCAAATGGGCTGATTTAAGACCTCCGGCAGCAGTCGCAGGCTCAAAGCTTCTGTTCCACAGAGGAGTAGAAGAATAATAATAATAATAACATTGATGCGAAATGCTATTCTTTGAAGTAAAATTGCTTCCTCTCCCAATAATAGCCGCTGTGTATGATGATACCCGCGATAAGCAGCTCATTCCCCTTTTCTCCTCTGCTGTAGTCCACGCCGGAAAAAAGGAAGTTTGTGCGGCTGAGCTTTGGTTTTTGGGTGGGTTTCGGCTAAAGGTTCGGGCTTTAGTGTATTTCGTGTGAACACAGACCCACTTTTTTATCAGGGACATGGGCCTGCCAGTGAGGTCTCCTAGTGAATTTATCTATTTTGTCGTAGATTTTTTGTCCAATTATAATTAGATTTTATTTAAGAATAATGGTTAGCGTGCACATTTTGTTTACTAGATTATAACTTGATGATGAATTTTTATGTGATACAAAATTGAACATGGAACAAGCTAGACAAAGTAGTAGTAGTTGTCAGGACTTCTGTAACTGCTTATTACAACAATTAGACCACTATAACATATGCTGCTCACAATTCAATTGTCCATTTTTTTCCCTTTGGACAAGACTAATTTGACATTACATACTTTGCATTCCATCCATTCCCTTCAGGTGCTACTCTAATGTCTCAAAAAATTGAAGTATGTGCTACAGGATTAACTCTCTTCAACTGAAGTTAGCGCAGTATGTGCTCCGTATTTATTGAATACATCGGTCAACATAGCCTTCTCCTTGATCTTTAATCTGCATCAGGATTAACAATGCTTGTTTAAATGTAAGAACCAAAAGAGTTAAATGGAAGTAATAGCACTGCTAGATTGGTTAATGTAGGAAATCACCTCTTAGCAAATCCTGGGATTTCCAATTTGGAAACTTTCTTTCCTCCACCTTGCACATTAATCTTTTTCTTTGTAGCGGGGCATTTAACTGGTTTCTTCTGGGAAAATGAACCAGTAGGAGGTTTTATCGTTGGTTCCGTGCTATCATCATTATCATTATCCAGCTCCGATATGCCGAAAGATTCCAGATTATCAGTAACATCTTGCAATGTTTCTCTTCTGAGTTCATCTGTAAAATCAGCTACATCAGATGAAGTTTCTTTCAAGGGCGAACCATCCAGTTCCATTGTGGAATTAGCATTTATATCTTCTTCTAGAGCAGGAACTGTCAAGTCTGAACCAGAGTAGAAGCTGCCTGCTGATTCATCATCAGAAGAGTTGGAGTGTGAATTTTCCATGGTGCATTTTATCCGCTTCTGAATCTTACCAAATGCTACACTTTGTCCAGAAAATTGCTGAACAAACCTGCCATGGAAGAAATACAGTTGCAATGAAGTGCATGCAAATAATTTTGAATCTTTATAATCAAATTACCCAAGTCAATGAGACAAATATCTTAAATGAAACATATCCACCCTGGAATCATATTCCTGATATCGCAATTATCCATATAGGAATCAGATCACAGATGGTTCATGTAAATTTTATGTGAAGACATATTCAACCTTTAGACACAAAAGCTTTATCTCATTTTTGTTGCTACTAACTTAATCATATCATCGGAAACACCAAATGCCCTTTCATAAACTTCGATGAAGGAAAAAAAAAAATTCGGTTTTAAATAGGTCGAACTGAACTTTTCTTGCCCTCCACTGTAAACCTCTCCCATCTCCTTCAAATGTCCTCCGATGATAAGAAACTGGACTGCTAATTGAGAAATTTGAGAACTGCTTGAATAATCAGCACATAAGAGGCTTGTTTGAGCTTTTTTGCTTATATTAATTAGTAATTCCTAGCCAAGCTAAATCGGACTTGATGCAGCTCCTTCAAGTTCAGTTACATGTTAATCAACATACTTGTTCAAGAGCTTATTGAAAGACAAAGACTAATGCTAGAATAGTTAAACTAAAGAATTGCTGATGGCCCTAATTTCTGTAGTTGGAAACCAATCATGTTATCCATGAAGTACTCAACAACTGCTCTTTTTTATTTCATTAATCTGATTTTCAAGCTCATTTGATAAATGAACCAGGTCTGAATATATCAAAACTTAGCTTTACTTGCCTATAGCCAATACAAACAACACAAAGTAATGAGGTTGTCTATCAGATTTCCACAAGCTATCTCATCTAGTTCATAGTTGTTTAAAGTGTGCAGCATAACATTAACATCTACCTCATCAATGCCACATTGTTTTAATGTTATTTACAAACAATGATTGGTACTTTTCAAGTAGAGTCAAGATCATGAAAAGAAGCCATTATCTTGCTGCAGAATTAATGTCTTGCTCCAAAAGGAAAACAGCTACTAGCTGATATACCAGTCATATGTACTGTGAAAGCAAATGTACCTGTTAGCATCCTCCTCAGATTTGAAATCAACAAAAGCAAACCCCTTGCAAATAGGGTCCTTAGTCTTCTTATTTCCAGAAACAGCTGGGATTATATTAACAACACCACTCACTTCCTTAAATGCTGACTGCAAATCTCTACGAATGTTCTTTTTCTTAGGAAGGTTAAAAACACGCACACGAATGCCACTTGTTACAACTTCAGGCACTGCAAGAATTCAATAAAAATGGAGCATGATCAAATTCAAGTTCACATAGAGAAAAGTACACACTGCACATCATAATATCAAGAAGCCTTCAATAGAATATAAAAAAAGAACGGACCTTTCTTGGAAGCAGAATTGAGAGGTTTATTTTCAAGATTATCCAAATTAGCAGCTTGAGCCTTTCTGCTCTGTTCAATTTCTTGAAGCAGCTTATCTTCAATAGAAGTATCATACACCTTCCCTTCACCGAACCCACGTGGCTTGTTCTCTAGCCATTTTTGCATTTTATCAAATGGCAGAAACAACCCTCCATCATCATCGTCATCATTATCAATGAAATCATCATCAAAAGCCTCAAGTTCATCATCATCTTCATCCTCCAGGTCACTAGTTACCATGAGAGCAGTGCTGCCATTTCTGGGCTTCTTCTTTAGTGCATAAAAAGAGAAAAGATTGCATCTTTTGTGGAAAAGAGAAGGGTAAGTGAAATGGGTGGCTTGAAATAGCAGATGAGAAGAGAAGAAAGAGCGGTTTTTGAAGCGCAAAGAGAAGTAAGTGGCAGCTGAAGATGTTTTAGGACTTTCATTTGGAATCAGAAGAGAAACAGATATTGAATTGGTGCGAAGAAGAGAAGTTGAATTGCTCGCCATCATTTGCCTCTTACCGCTTCAGCATCAGCTTACAGTCTTCGACTACTTTTGCTCTAATCTGGAACGTTTGCAGAATTCAAGTTTTATATCTAACGTACGATGCTCATTCACCATCAATGGTGTCGTGGTGTAGTTGGTTATCACGTCAGTCTAACACACTGAAGGTCTCCGGTTCAAGTCTGGGCGACGCCATTTTTTTTAACTACTTGTCTTCTCTGTTTTTAGTTCTCACACAATGATTACTTGGGCTTTTGAAGAACAGAAGATTTCAGGTCCAAATGTTTTTATTGATTTGGAGTTCTTTTATAAAGATTTCAAGGTTCAACTTCTAAATGCAAAGGACCAGAACAGAAGCTGGTACATTTGGGTTAAGTGGTTGGTGAATGCCACTTTCGTTCCTGCTTACAATCTAGCCCACTAGGCTAGGGGTGGCCAAGGGCCAGTTTCGGCCCGGAACCGGCCCAGTCAAACCTAGAACCGGGCTGAATCGGATCTGAACCGAGGGTGGGACCGGTTCAGGGTAGGTTTCACCATTCTGGAACCGTGAACCGGCGGTTCCAGTTTGGAACCGGCCGGTTCTGGTTCAGTTTATGAGAAAAAATAAATTATGTCAAAAATTCAAAAAATATAAGTTACAATTCTTTATAAAATTCTACATAATTTTATCTTACTCGTGGTATATTTTGTTTTTTAAAATAATACAACTTTTTTACAGTGCGTAAAACCGAACTGAAAAAACTGGAACTGTGAACCGGAACCGGCCAAAAACCGGGGTTAAGCCAGTTCCAGTTTGATTCCACCTTAGATCGAACCATAAACCAGCAGTTCCGAACCGGAACCGAGCGGTTCATGAACCGTGGCCACCCCCACACTAGGCTATGTCCAGGATTTCATAAATCACCCAAGCACACATGAACTTATTTTATTTTATTTTATTTTTTTTTTTATTCTTTCAATCTTCATTGTTCGAAGTCTCCAATATATATTTCGTGGGGTTACACTTTTGGTTAATTTATTTTTAAATCCGACGAATGAATTCTAACTACTTCATTCAATCCAAATAAGGTCACAAAAAGGAAAAAAAAATTGTAATATTTAATTAAATTTGAATTCAAGGCTTCATATCAATTAATCCAAAAATGACATCTCATTCCGTGAAAAAAAATAATAATTAATTTCAAATGGTATGTGGTGCATCCAAAACACATTAGATGTACTAAAAAAAATGTGTGTGTGTGTATATATAAAGAGAGAGAGAGAGATAGAAGTTACAACCATAAGTCATATAGCTAAGTGATTATCTCTGTTCTAGCTTTGGCTGGTTGTTACCTGTCATGGTAAAAGAGTTGCATGCCTTTAATCGGGCAGTGCTGTGCATTTGGGCCCAATGACAGAACCACTTCACTGCCATTGAAATGGATTTTTTGTTGAATACATCAACACCTATCGTTCTACAGCAGCTATATATATATGGGAGATTTTATTATGACATGTGATATATGTATTTATATATATATATGTCAGTTAGTGGCATAAAACTGAGAGCCCTCCCTACTGTTGAGGAGGGGAACCAGTTGACTCACTCCTTGTAGAATTGTTGCAAAGTCAAAATTAAGCCATTTCGTTTCGAGTCAGGACGTATTGAAGTATTAAACTTTAGCCAACGTTTAGGGTGATCTGCATCTTATCCCAAAATTTTTCCTGTTATATTAAAAGTACATATTATATTAATCGGAATATATATAGGATGATATACTTTATTTGTATTATTTTTTTCTCCATTCTTCTTTTATTATTTTTTTATGCTAATTTATAAAGTTCGGTGGAAATCATCGGATGGATTGGAATGTGTAAAAATAACTAAAGTTAGTAAGTGATACATTGAGTATAGTTGTGATACATTGACTCAGATAATTAAATTAAAATAAATTATTATGAAAAGATATATAATTTAACTCCAACAATCAAGTTAAGAGGTTGAAGGAATAGTTATTGAATTAACTTAGAATTTGCTTGTTATACCTTCATCTATGTATATACCAGTTTTTTAAGGTTTTTGATGGGATCATCTTTTAATTGCCGTTTGGAGCTTTCTCTTTAGTCGAGAGCTCATGCTGTCCACGGGCTCTGTTTTTTGGTCGTTGGTGTTTACTCTTTGGTCACCTGTAATTGGTTCAGCAACTATATTTATTCCCATGATCTTATTCTCTGATTGCTCATGCCTTACTAAGCAGGTCGAATCATTGACTCAGTTTGGTGGGAGTGGCACGTCCTTAACTTGTTGTCACAGTGAATAAACCAAATTATGCCATCATCAGTTCATCACCCTACAAATTACTCCATCATCACCACCCAACCCTTTTTTTTTTTTTTTTTTTTGAACAGCACCACCCTACTTCTAAGAACCCGATTTTTCATTGCCATTGCCACTTTCTAAATCTCCATTATCAAGAACATAGATAGGCACCTCTATCATGCATCCATCACCACCACCAACACCACTTACTCGACAAAACCATGTCTACCATTCTTCGTATGACCAAAAATTTGTTTTTGGGTACCGCCATCATCACAAATTAAAATAGCTAGCCTATCATTGATTTTTTATTTTTTTATTTTTTTTTTGGTTGCAGGACCATGTGTGTGTATATGTATTTGAGAAATTACTCTGACAAATAACAACTAATCGTGATTCAATGTTGATAGTTATAGAAACCATCATACAACACGATTTCTACACAGTTTTTGTAAATTGATTTATTATTTCCTACATCTTCATTTTTGTTAATTTACTTGTTTAGAATATATTGATTTTTCAAAAATAAAAATATTCAGAAAATATTTTTTTTATTCAGTAGAAGGGTGCAATGGGTTGTATGCTACATAATAATGGTGGTCATTTATATATTAACATTTCTAATAAAAGCGATAAATTCTCATCAATTTGTTGGATGGTGCTATAGTCTGAAAATACTAATTAAGCCATCCTAGTTGACCAAAAAAATATATTTTATACAAAAAAAAAAAAGAATTTTTTTTAAATGCATTTAAATGACTATGATATATATTTTATGAGAAATTTAAGCTAATTGATTATAATGTATTTTAAGTTGATAGGCTAATATTCATATATATATATATATGAAGCATATAATACATGACCCAAAATGCAGATAGAAAGATAAGAAAATGAAACAAAGAGGAAGAAATGCAATTGATGCCCACAGTGAATCCCAATATTCAAGGCCAGCCTGTTTTTAAATACATGGACCATTTTTCCAACATATATGTATCTAGAGTAGAGGGTGGTCCGAAAAATAGTTTTTTTTAGACTAAATCCAACAATAATAACACTGTCAGAACACATATCCTAAACTCCAAATTAGCTAATATTTTCCATTGCACCACAACCACCCCTAAGGCTTTCCAATAGGATGTTTCATTTTCAATCATCCTTACTGTTTACTACCTTTTTACAGCAAGGATTTATGTATGCTCTTTCACTTGTACTTATACTATAGCTTTCATCTTTACAGGGTCTTATGATTATTTTAACAAAGAAAATAATTGAAGATTAAAAAATAAAAAAAATTACACGATCCAAGAAATTGGTACTTCCATCTCTATTTTTTAGAATCATACCTGACTTTGACAGGTAAAATTAGCTATTTATAATAGGTGACAGCCCCACTAAACTGACCACCCACTAGCCATAATCTAGCAGCCTGGAGGCCCAAATTTTTCGCTCAACAAAACTTCCAGTCCAATTAGTCCTGCATTTACACTTTTTTTATTTTTAAATTGAAGTGCCTAATTTGATTCCAGCCCACATTAAATTCCATAAAAATCAACATTTATCGGAATTCTTTCAGACACAATTATATTGTTAGCCTATTCATCATAAAAGTCATAATTGTTAGCTGTTAATGTTAGAAAGAGAAGAAGATATATTAGATATATTAGATATATTTGTCCCTAAAAATGTCAAACAACACAAATCATGAATTCATACGTGGAATATTCAAAAATTTATTCTCAAATTAAAACCTAAAACTATGAATAAATCAATTAATTTAGACTTTTTTCAGTAATTTATGAAAGATTTTAAATCATATGCATATTATTAAAAAAATAAAATATCAAAAATTACTGGAATTAGGTGGTAGAATTTGTTTTCGTTTAAATAAGGTTTTGAGTTTAAACCATATTATATGCATTCACGTTAAATTAATTATTGAAACATTTTTTATTATCTTTGTGATTCTGTCTGAATCAAATTAAATTAATTAGAGTTTAATGAGTTCGTGAATCAACAGAAATAAATTGAATTTGCTCCACCAGTTTGCCACCTCATCCAACTGATTGATTAAGCTATAATAACATGAAATAGGGGAAAGTAGCTAGAGGTCAACAAATGAGAAAAAATAAGGGAAATAAAAACATTATAGAAGAGGCAAATGATGCTAGGCTGTCTTGTACCCCACAATTTGTACAGTTTTTTAATGTCCAGTCCAAAGCTCCAAGCCATTAAGGTAACAACTTGCTATAGTTGAATTTTAGGGCTTTGGAGACATTGTTCCTTAGATGTTGGCATTAGGTAAGTAGAGCTTTCTACAAGGGCCTATATAGTGTCTTTTCATATGATGGACACACTTTTTAAGTGTATAATAGTCTCTACAATCTAATTAGTCGAAATCAAGGTAGAGACCACCATTTATATATGTTATATATATATGCAATGTTCCGGTGGTTGGCCGATGGAGATGTATGTATGTTGCTAATTACCAAGTCTGCTAGTTGTTAAACGTGCTAAAGGAGACTTTGATTTTCAATCTTCCCTTTTTAATTGCTTGTACCCTTGAAACTAATTTTGTTTCTTCCTTTTCACTAAGGTTGTTGAGATTTCATTTTGCACATCTCATGTTGTATGTGATTTTTAAAGAATTCAAACATCTTCAAAAGAATGGTAAAAAGTTAGTGTTTAAATTTCTTTTTTTCTGCGTTATCTGACTAATCGGATATCTTAATTTATAAGTAAAAATAAAATTATTGTAGAAATTAACATAGGAAATTAAATAAATTTTACTAAAAAAAGGCCACTAGCGAGACCGAATTCTAGTGGCTGATAAATACAATAATTAAAGGGTTAATGATATGTAACTATCCTAATTAATAAAAAGAATGCAATAATTAAAAGGCTAATAATATTTAACTATCATAATTAATCAAGTATCAAACATGGGGAAAGAGTTGTAACCATGGACAAGCCGGTTTGTCAGTTATCTACAAGGCATATAAGATGCGTAGCCCATTTCAAGAACCTTTGTTTTTGTTGAAAATTTTCTGTATTTTAGTTGGCCCATCAACTCATACATATATACGTCAATGAAGTTGACGATATGAAGGCTCTCAAAAAATAAAGGAAGAAAAAGATTGAAGAAGACATATGTAAGCAAATTTTCAATACTATTTATATATTATATTATATTATATTATACATGTATATTTCTTTGGATTTATTTTGGACACAACCCTTGGAACTAGAAATGTAGTGATGGTGGAACATAATCTGCTCACAGAACCCTAACAACTTTGCCTGGTGTATTATTAATGTTCTCATTCCAACCATATA
>CATIWO010308225.1:0-11861 GCA_949673435.1 Macaranga tanarius
AAAAAATGGCTATAATTTTAAAAATTCATCACTTTACATACAAAAGACCTTCTGTAACTTTAAAATACACTTAATACATGCCTTATGCAACTTCAAACATTCCAGAACTAATCAATACACAAAATCATAGCATTTACTTCAAAAATTCAACTTAGAAATCAAATTGAAAACCAAAATCAAAACACAACTTCCACTCACTGGTTTCTCCCGCTGATCCCCTTTTGTTCTTGTTGAAGTTTGCTTCTGTAATTCCAGACCAAATCTTTCCCTTCTCTTCTCTTTTCTTTCTTTTCTTTCTCTCTTCTTTCTTACCTATTAATCCCTCTTCTTTTCTTTTCTTTCAATTCCATCCTTATAAACTTCCTCTAACATCTTCAATTCCTAACGTCGTGTATTATATATCATTCGTTTTTATCTCAATACGATAAAATGTCTTATCAACTTCAATTCCATGCCACAAGTTTATTCGATATCAATTATTGACTTAATTACTGAATTTTCGAACTCCAAATCATCTATTCATAATAGTGGCAACAAATCTTACATCACCAAATTTAATTAACAACAGTAATAACATTCTTAATTTACATTAATGAACAGTAATCTTGTTCCAGGACACGGATGTTATAAATTGTATTATAAATATTTTATTGCATTGATTAATAGGAATTTTTAGTTGGTTTTTTCCACTTTGTATATTTTCAGATTGATTATTTATGTATCACTACAACAAAAACAATTCATAACAATATTTTTAAAATAACAGTTTTAACAAATATTACTTAATTCAAATAAAATAACACTTAAAAGACATTTATAATAATAAAAATTATTAAAATATTATCTATTCTAACATTCATATTATGTTAAAAAATATGTATAGTAAAATATTATTATAGTGTATTATGTTGTAACATTTATTATAAATATTATTATATTTTTATTTATTATAACATTTATGGTGATATTTTTTGTTGTTAAAAAAGTGTTCATATAAGATAATATTATATTTTATATTAATTTTTTTATTAAAATTTGATTTTATCTTTTTTTCTTAATTTTAGCAGAGAGAGAAAAAATTAAAATTTTAGGCTCCGTTTGTTTGTGGAAAATATTTTTCTTGAAAATATTTTCTAATGTTTGATTACCAAAATAAAATAAGTCAAAGAAAAATAAGTTATTAGTCAAAGGAAAATAACTTGAAAATATGGAAAAACAACTTTCTATTCTAAGAACGGAAAGTTATTTTCCAAGACTTTAATGCTTATCAAATATAAAAAGAGAAAAAAAAATAAAAAATAATGTTATCATTTCTACATAATATTGTATAATTTAGGAAAAAATCTGTTGCAAACTAAATACCAAAAATATTTTTCAACTATTTTTCTAGTGTTGTAGCCAAACATAAAAAAA
Organism: Macaranga tanarius; assembly: GCA_949673435.1. NCBI lineage: Eukaryota > Viridiplantae > Streptophyta > Magnoliopsida > Malpighiales > Euphorbiaceae > Macaranga > Macaranga tanarius. The sequence continues at coordinate 1,414 of CATIWO010308225.1, forward strand.
TATTATATTTTTCTGAAAAATATTTTTCAATTGACAGAATATTTTCAGCAAACAAACTCCTAATAATTTTAAATTTTTATATGTCCATACTCAAATTAATTTCTACCGCCTCAAAAACTTTTTAAAAAAGCTTTATCCTTATTTTTTTTTATCATTACCAATTCCATTTATTTTTATTAAATAAGTGGAATTTAAATTGAACTTGCACTATTTGCATTCAATTCATTGCAAATTCTCTTTGTTCAGTTTTTTTTTTTTTTCTATTAGGTTCATCTATAATTTTTTTTCTTTGAATTATTCAAGGTCCCTCTCAAGTTTCAAGGAAATCATCTTGAGAATTAGACATATCTTTGCAATGAGTAGACCTAGTTTCTATTCAACTTAATGTATTTTGTTTTGTATGGATGCTTAGAGTAACTTTTACACTTATGAGGTTATTTTGCTGTAATATGGTTTGGTTGATTGTAGGACAGCTTCACATAGAAACTTATTGCCCATTTTATTATAATTTCTATTAATAGAATTTTTGTTTATTTATTTAATTGTGATGCAGGTACATTAATTTTATCTCCTACAACACATGAAAATGTTTATCAAGAGTTAACCGTGAAAAGAATTTTGAAAACTATGGCTACAAAATATAAAAAATGTAGAATTTCATTGTCATCATTGTATTAGATTAAAGTTGTATTTTTTTTTTTTACATTAGAAACACTTTTTCATTATGCTAATTTATTGTATATATAATTATAATATTGCAAATAATATTGTAATGTCCAAATGTTATTTAATAAAAATCTATCTTTAACAATAATGCTTATATTTTTTTTTAGTGGTGAAGTTATCTTTTAATTATGATGGTAATAAATTTATTTTTTATTTACAAAATTATATAAATATTTACAAATATTAAAATAAAATAAAAGTATACAATTGATTATAATATTGATGAAAGTGCACTAATAATTTATAATGATATTTCTTAATATTTAAATAAATAAATAAATTTGTCTAATAAAAATAAAAATTTTAATCAATAACTATAAAATGTTGTATTATTGTAATATGACATTCAATCAATATATTACTTATATTTTATAACAATATTTTTTATATGTTGTAATAAGATGGTACAATAACATTTTATAATTAATTTTTATGACATTTATTAAATATTACTTAAAGTAAATTTATTGCAATAATAAAAAAATGTCACTATAAATTATTATTAATGTTACAATAGATGAATACCAACAAATAATAAAAATGTTATTATAATATCTAACCATACTAAAATAAATTACATTTGAATAATATTTTTAAAAAATGTTGGAATAGATATATAATGATATTTTTTTTGATTTTATACAACATTTAATGATCGTGGTTATATGTTTTTTTTTTTTTTTTTTGTAGTGTATAATCTACCTACTCTCAAAGAAAAAAAAAACACTTTCTTCGATCAATTATTCTAAATCAATATATGCAAAAAGATGGATGTAGTGTAACTTTGTCATTTCATGTTCTTTGGCCCCTATACCTTCACCTGGTCTGCAATGGATTTGATTAGTTGTCCTCCAACACTATTTGATAAAAAAAAATGTAAAATAAATATTTAATAAAAGGAGAAGAGAAAGTAGACATAAAGCAAATCAGAACAAAACAAAAGGCCAACTGCTAGGAAAGCAATTGGAGTAAGCAAAGGTAAAGCACTTGAATTAGTGGTCAAAACATCTTTACGTATTAAAAGCATCCACTATATCACCTTTTTTGCTTACAAATTAAGTATCAAAAGACGACGTGCAAGTTAATTTCCTCACGGCTATTTTTCGTGTCTTCATGGCCTACATCATGCCAACTTTTTTTTTTTTCTAAAAATACTTTTAGAAAATTAATATCAACTCATATAATTTTTTATTTGTATAATAATAATATTTAGATTTTTTAAAAAACTATGAAATTATAAAATTAATTTCAATTTGTATTATATGATTGACATTGTATTTGCCTACATAATTTCAATCAAATATTTCAAATTATTTAAACATAGGTCATTACGAGGCACATACAAAATAAATAAATATATAAATAAAAGGTTGAATGAATAGTATAACTTTATCACTAAGATAATGATAGAGGTAAAAACAGATTTTCAACACCCTTCTAATTTATTAGAAACAAATCTAGTAAGAGTTGTTCTTAACGTAGAAGAATAATCACTAAAATTATAAAAAACAGTAAAATAAGGAAAGTTGCAAAATTAGGAACTTGTTTTAATATTGTCCAATGGAAGTCTTCTCTCTATTTCATAAACCCTTTTATACAAGAAAGTTATGAGGCATCTAAAACTTTATTTAAAATAGGATAAATGAATACGCCTAATTATATAAAATTTAGACTTTTTGAGTCCTAATCTGATACGACTCTCACAATTGTGGCACTTGAATTTTATTCACATTGGCTCGTGATTCCTCTTTGTAATATTGCGGAATATAAACTAAAACAAGTTTAAAATACTAATATCTTGATGATTTCACAAAAGTTTAATTAAATCTTCAATGTCAAGTCAAAATGTAAATTATTAAAACTTACACTATGATTTTTACAACCCAATTTACTTCTTTTTTATTTTTTTAATATGCAGAGAATTCTTCTGTTTTATTTATAGAGAGGAATATATATCTTAACTTCTAACATCCATCATTAAAATGATATATATATATACAAGTTATATTTCAAGGGTTGTAACTCTTCCAAGAGTTACAATTCTATTTAATTAACTTTATATTATAATAAACTATAATATAAACAAATATAATATAAATAGAATAATCATTTGCTTCGGTTCAACCCGTCATGGGTGAACCTGATCCGAATTCCAACATCTCCCACTCGCACATGATGGGTATTACCCTCATTGCAAAAATCTCTGCAATTTGAAGATAACACTTTCATACTAGTAAACGGGTCGTGCGACCTAGCGAGCAAACCTGCACTTTGAGAGCTTATAACTATGCATCTGTTAGGAATAACATAGTTGCTCAACCCTAAAATATATTATAATTAGATAATCATTCTCGCAGTACCCTAGACTTGTCTCTTAAGTTATGTTAACATTGTTAATCCCTCAAAAATAAAGTATACCAAACTTCGTAACTACACATAGTATTCATAATCAAGTCCTACTTCTTAAAAATGACGAGATCAGCCGGCCAATGAATACTTTAGACAAAGTCTTCCTTTTTCACTCGATATTCTACAATTCACACATAGCTACTTTTCTAGTCATATCCCACATATCGAATCATCCATGACCATAGGTAAACATGCTAAGCTAGCAAACACCATATATAAACCACAAAAAAATAGGAAAAAGTATAAGGGTACCGTCATAAGGATTTTAACAATTATCCTTAAGGTCTCACACAGTGGAGAAGCAGGGATCATTCTCCCACAACCTTTTTGGTCGAACAAGCACACATGGTATGACTCATGTGCTATAATATTATCTTTTTGATGTCTAATAAATACTGTACAGATCTTAGTTCAGTCATTATCTAACAACTAACCTGAATTCTTAAAGTTTTCACATATAGCAGGTTAAAACCGAGAACTCACATTTGTCTATCACAGGATATTTGGATGGACGGTTGTTATCATATCTACAACCTCATCTCATCTCTTATAAGGCGACATACCTAACATTTTGTCTCATCTCTACTCGCTATCTCAGCGATAGAGGCGATTACTTGTGTGAGAAAGCCAACCTAAAACCTGTGTGACATCTTGCTGTCAAACTTTAAGCTCATGCATAATATTGATGTGTATATATTTAGAACATAAAATTAAAGAAATTCAGGAAAAACATAACAATCACTTGCATTAATTGAATAGTACATAATTTTGACAATAACCAAAAAATATATATTCTATATTCTACGCAATCCAAGAGCATTTACATGAGCAAGAAACACATCTCTTGGAATATGCTTAGTAAGGGGATCAACCACCATATGATACGTAGAAATGTACTGTACAGATATTTCTCATCTAGAAATGATATCTTTAATGTAGTTGTACCTTGTATCAATGTGTTTGGTTCTACTATAAAATTTGGAATCTTTTAAAAAAGCTATTGCTGCTTGATTATCACAATAAACTGTAACAGTATTATTATCATTTTGAATACCCAAATTCACAAAGAATCTTCTTAACCAAACAGCTTCTTGCATAGCAGCCGAACATGCAATAAATTCAGCTTCCATAGTCAATAGATCTATACAAGTTTGCTTCTTACTACTCCAAGAAATAGTGCCTTTATTATGTAAGAAGGTATATCCTGAAGTAGACTTGCGTTGATCAAGATCTCCTCCCCAATCATCATCAAAATAACCAATTAGACGCAAGTTTAATCCTTATAACACAAACAATAGTTTATAGTCCCTTTAAGATATCTTAATATCCTTTTCACAGCTTTCCAATGTTCTCTTCTAGGATTTGATTGATACCTACTAACTAGGCCAACAGCAAAACATATATCCGGGCAAGTGCACAACATAGCATATATAAGACTTCCGACAGCACTAGAATATGGTACAATGGACATTTCTCTTTGTTCTTGTGAACTTTTAGGGCACATATTAAGACTTGAAGTCTCTCCTTTTGACACAGGAGTATCCATAGGCTTGCAACTACTCATATGAAAACGTTTAAGAATCTTTTTGATACAATTTTCTTGTGACAAAGTCAAAAGCTTCTTAGAATGATCTCTTTTAATTTTAACTCCCAAAATATAGTCTGCCTTACTCATATCTTTCATATCAAAATTTGTAGACAACCAACTTTTGATAGTCAACATAAATTCCTTGTCATTCGTAGCTATTAAAATATCATCAACATAAAGAGATAGAATTGCAAACTTATCATCAAATATTTTAACATAAACATAATGATCTTCCTCTATCATTTTGAAATTATAAATCAAAATAGCTTTATGAAAATAAAGATACCACTGTTTGGATGATTGTTTAAGGCTATATATGGATCTATTGAGCTTACAAACTTTATGCTCTTGGTCTTTAACCACGAAACCTACAGGTTGTTTCATATAGATTTCTTCTTTTAGCTCTCCATTAAGAAAAGCTATTTTAATATCCATTTGATGCAATTCTAAATCCATATGAGCTACGATAGCAAGAATTAGGTGAATTGAGGTAAACCTGACTACAGGTAAAAAAGTTTGCTCATAGTCTATACCCTATTGTTGAGTATAACCTTTTACCACCAAACGAGCTTTATATCTATCAATGGAACCATCCGCCTTTCATTTAAGTTTAAGAATCCATTTGTTCCCAATTACCTTACGCCCCGACAGTAAATCAACCAAAGTCCAAACTTGATTTACTTTTAAAGATTCCATTTCATCTTCCAATGCAACTTTCCATTTTTCTTTAACAGGACATTCAAGTTCCTCTTTAACAGTTCTAGGTTCCTCATCATTATGGGGAGTAACAATATATGCCTTATTTTTAATTACAAAACGTCTTTTAGGAATTTTAGGATGTGTACTTCTTCTTAATTGAGGATCATTGTTATTTTCACCAATCGAAATTGCATTTACAACTTCATCTCTCCTATGTAATTGAGATGGTGGAAATAATTCCTGTGAATTCTCTTCATTAAGAATAGGCTCCCACTCAATTGGATAAGCCTCTTGTTCTTCTTTTATCTCATATAGATGAGAATTTTTGTCAATATTACCCTTTTTAGGGAAATCATGTTCAAGAAAAATGACATCACGTGACTCAATTTTAGTTACCCTGCCATCAGAATCCTCACCTATACAAACATATCCTTTTGAGTTCACAGAATATCTTATAAAGATACATTTCTTCCCTTATGGTCCTAACTTGCCAAATTTATAAGAAGTATCATGAACATATACTGCAGATCCCCAAGTATGCAAGTCATTTAAATTTGGCTTTCTTCCTGACCATAACTCATAAGGAGTAGAGGAGACCGACTTGAAAGGTACACGGTTAAAAATAAAAGTTACGGTCAATAAAGCATCTCCCCAATATGGAATTGGTAGATTAGCTTATTCCATCATTGACCTAACCATTTCAAGCAAGGTTCTATTTCTACGCTCGGCAACAACATTTTGTTGCGGAATTCTGGGAGTTGTTAATTGCCTTACAATACCTTTTTCTTCATATAATTTCTTAAATTATTTATAGAGATACTCTCTTCCTCGATTAGTTCTTAATGCTTTTACTTTCTTATCTAATTGATTCTCAACTTCATTTAAAAAGTTTATAAAACAATCTAATGCTTCATATTTGTAAGATATCAAGTAGACATAACCAAATTGAGTGTAGTCATCTATAAAGGTAATAAAATATAAAGCACCATGCCTTATTTTAACACTCATTGGTCCATAGATGTCTAAATAAACAAGTTGTAAAGGATACTCAGCTCTAGTGCCCTTACCAAAAGGTTTTCGACTTGCTTTGCCTTGTAAATAATGTTCACAAGTGGGCAATACAAATTTTATGTTTGATCCTAAAAGACCATCTCGAGCAAGTCTATTCATTCTATCTTGCCCAATATGCCCTAATCAAGCATGCCACAAACTAGCATCCATATTATCATTGCTGGACTCAGTAAGTAAAGAAAAACAAACATTATTATTACTATTATAATGTGTGTCTAAAACCATAAATCCAGCAAAAACATATCCACAACCATAAAATGTAGTTTTATCAGCAATTCTTAAATAATTATCATTAAAATAAAAATTATATCCTATTCTTAAAAGAATAAGTACAGAGACCAAATTTCATCGAATCTTTGGAGTATAAAGAACATCGTGTAAGTATAGAACTCGACCACCTTACAAATCTAATTTGCATGTTCCGATTCCTCTTTCTTCAGCTCTATCATTTGTACCCACATAAAGATATTTTGTTTCTCTTGAAATTCGATAAAAATCCATAAATATAATTCTATCTCTAGCTACGTGGTCCGTTTCCCCTGAGTCTACAATCCATATAGGAGCGGATTCAGTAAGCAAAACCATACTAGAAACATAAATTTCTGAAATGTAATAATAAGAAGGTAATAAGGACAATACCTTTTTAGGCTCAATACATTCACGAGCAAAATGACCCACATGACCACAATTGTAACAAGTCATTTTTGTCTTGTTCTTCTTTCCATCGTGTTTCTTTAGATGCTTGTGTGAGTACTTGCCTTGCTTTGGTCCCTTGTATATATTTACCGCCTGATTGGCTTTCCATTTGCCAAAATTTCTTTTCCGTTTAAAACCAGAAACATTGTTAGAACTTGATGCAGCTACATATGCTTGTGCATCAGGTTTAGCCACCTCAAGGCGCTCATCCTTAAGTTCCAAATAGTGAGCAATGTCAGCAAAAGTCTTAATATTCTCATTATGAGTCATATTGACTTTCATATGCTCCCAATTTGTAGGTAAAGATCGAATCACGACTTGAACTTGTTGCTCTTCAGTAAGATTATATCCAACGGATTTTAATTCCACTATCATATTTGACATGTCCCTCAAATGTTGTTTCATAGTCTTATTTGGGACTTTCTTAAAGGTGTCAAATTTGATAGTCAACTGCCTAAGTCTAGAGATAAAAATTCCTCCAAACTTTTCTTTTAGAACGAGCCATATAGCATGAGCAGTTGAAAAATACTGACGCGCAAAAACTAAATCATCGCTCATGGAACTTATCAAAATTCCTCTAGCAGTAGAATCCTTTTTCTTCCAAGCATTATACGCGGCCATATCATGCGTATATTGTTCACTATTCCCCTCACTAGCTTGAGGCTCATTCATGACATTCGTAATAGCCTCTATAACATCTTGTTCCTCCAGGACATATTGCATTTTAAGATGCTAAATGTTATAATTATCACCATTTAGCTTCTCACACTTATTCAACTCAGCAATAATATTTTTTGTTACCATAGTTAATCACAAACTATATAAAAATGCAAGTGATAATATTATATTAATATACACATCACAATTTGTTACAATTTCAATATTAAATTATAAAAGTAAATACTGTAAGATGAGAAAGTTCACTATGTTCCCAATCATCATCTATATCAAAATATAAAAAAAAATTATAACTTAACATAAATTACGGCAAATGAAATTCTAAATTAAATTCTACCAATTTAGAATGCCCATATTATAAAGTAACAACATAACAATTCATACAATTAAACAAATACTTCATAATATATACATAAAACATATGGTTCAATACATAGCACATGAACAATGTACAATCAAAGTATGTTCAGACTTCATTATGTATCTAGTGAGATTTTCTATCAACTGTCTAAGTCTTTTTTTTTTTGTTTTGTAGTTCTACAGACTATATGAGTACTAATAGTCCAAGCCCGATTAGGATCGAGTCTATTTTTTCTAAGCTTTCTATAGCTCTCAAGTCGCTGCATTCTCTTCAAGCGCGACATGTTCTTTAAACACATTAAGAAAAGAACAAAAGAAATATTAGACAGTTAATAAATCTCAAACTAACACGCATATAAAAAAATGCATAAAAAAAACATAATATGAACTCAAAATACAATCATATAACAAATAATATACATAGGGGGTCTCCTTAATTTTAGAAAATTTTCAAAACCGAAATCATAATTTTCGGATATACATACAATTTATTATGACCTTTTTAATAAAAATTCAATTAAAATTTGTACTTTAATTACTAAAATAACTTAAAAATTAATTTTCATACTTCAAAAAAAATTAATTTTCTCCCAATGGACCTCAACTCCATTAATTATAAATATTAGAAAATTACTAATATTTATTCAGAATTTTTCTTGATCAAAATAATTTTATTTTGTATTTTCTTTTACTAAAAAATAAAATTAGAAAATAAATAATTTAATTATCGAATAAATTATTTTAATATATAGAAAAATTCTACAAAAAATATGGAGTCCAATGGTGGTGGCGGAGCCAAAAACCTCCGCCCGCTCCCACGCACCGCTCACGCGCATAGGACTATTTTGACTGGCTGTAAAGGTAGCCAGACGAATTCCACTCGCGTGCGTGGTGCGTGTAAGCCACGCACTATTTTGGAGATGGATTCCGTCTCTGAAAAATTTCTACCCCCACTATTTTGACTGTTCTGAGTTCAATGGTGCAATTAGATTTTAATTCAGACACCAAAAAGTATGAGTTTGAAGTTCAAACTCTAGTTTTGGGAAGTGAATTAAAGGGTCATCTTCAACCTTAGGAATTTTTCTAAGTCTAAAAATTCCAAAATACGATTTTTAAGTAGGCAATTTTGATCAACCATAACTTTGTGTATACTCAACCAAATTTAATGTTCTATACATCATTTTAAAGCTTGCATTATGTACTTTAAAAACATGTCAAAATTCATGGCATCAAACACAATATACAAGTCCAAAAATAGATACAAAGTTACTGGCCTAGCTAACCATATATCAAAAACATAATTTCAACCATTTAAACACTCTAAAACGAATTTAATCAACAAATTCTCATGGGAATCATCAATCATGCTCTAATACTAATGTAATATTGCGGAATTATAAACTAAAACAAATTTGGAACACTAACCTCTTGATGATTCCACAAAAGTTTGATTAAATCTTCAATGTCAAGTCAAAATGTAAATTATTAAAACTTGCACTATGATTTTCACAACCCAATTTACTTCTTTTTTATTTCTTTAATATGCAGAGAATTTTTCTGTTTTATTTGTAGTTGAGATAACCTATCACTCTCTAGTGTTTTCTATGGCATATCACTCTTTTCTTCTAGGAATAAATACATAAATAGTGTCTGAACTTTTCACTTTTGCTATTTTGGTGTTTGAACAATTTTTTTTATAATTAGGGGTCTGAACCTGTTAAAAATTTCTAAAATAGTGTTTCTAGCAGGTTTTACAGGTTAAAATGACTATGTGTCATATTTTAAGCAGTAAATTGACTTAAATACTCATCTTTTATATTAAACTTTATTTTCTTTTTTATTCTAATAATTTTTTAGAAAATTATCAGAAATAAAAAAGTATTTTTTATTTATTAAACAAAATTAGAAAATTTAAATATTATTTTATATTTTTAGTTTACTAATTATAGTGGCTAAATTTAATTTTTTATTCACGATTTTTGTACCGCCTTCACCAAAATCTTTTCCTTTAATAAACATAATTAAAAAGTTAATGATGATAAGGTATTACTTAGCAACTACATCACAATATTTGAAATATAATAAAACTTAATACAACTCAAGTTCATCCTTCCATTACATAACAATTCTAATATCATTTTCTTTTACGTCATTGACCACTGCACTGTCTTTTCTCCGCTGCTATCCCAGCAGATATCAAGCACATACGCTGAAAATTTTT